>CM037780.1:76177907-76191563 GCA_021229015.1 Solen grandis | reverse complement strand
ATCTGTAATGGACAGACAGATGGACAGACAAACGATGGAGGAGTGATCCTTACGTGTTACCTCTGTTTACAGTAGGTGACAAAAGAACCTGTATTTAGAATTTCTATTTCTGTGTGATATCATTTGACTGATCACATTCACTTTGTATGCATGTGATCACTTCACAGACTGCACAAACAAATTTGCCACCTGAAATTGGTAAAGACGCCATGTTGCAGAACGAGTACTTCAAGCACCTGCTTTGTTGATACCGTATTCTATATCAACCAACTTCCCGAAATTGGTGTTAATGAAAATAGCATTTTCCCATTCAATGTGACCTATACTTTATTTATTTGTAAGGAGACAAAGTCTTCACAAGCATTAATAAAAGGGAGAGTAGATTTTTTTTTTAATTCTGTAAACAAGCTGCTTTAAAAACCAAAGGAGGAATTGCTACATGTGATAATCAGATCAGTGACTATGCTGATATAAATATCACCCTTACTGACTATATAACTATATCTGTTAGGAAATGATTAATTTTAGTATTTTATTAGGGAAAAAATGGAGAATAATTATGTCTTAGCAAAATTGATGGATTTGGTGCCAGAATGTTTAGAGACTTCAAAACTGTCTATAAAATACTATGAAAACAGTCTGCACCTCAAATGCACCTGTCTTAAAAATAACAACAACAACACTAGGTAGATACATAAACTGAAATGGAAAAATATGTCTGAGTAACAATAACTAGTTTTTAATAAAAAAAAATTTAAAATGAAATTTCATGATGTAAAAATGTTAAAAAATATCTACCTAACATATCATTGTTAAAATTCCATAAAACAAGGGCCAAATAAAACTAAAAATATCACAGAAGGTGATTACTGCCCTTGCATACCCCTTTGACACAAAGGGCTGTAGTTCTTACAAAATTAATGACGTAGTCATGTAGAGGTTAATGTTTGTTATCGAGGGTTTAACAAATTAAACCGCTCAAGCTCGGCACTGCCAAGCGAGCAGTTTAACTTGTTATACCCTCGATAACAAACATTAACCTACTAAATGTATGGAATTGTTTTGACGTTACTATCCAAGTCCATCTCTACACGCATGGGCACAAAGATTGGTCGTATATACTAGGTTTCCCATTAAGGTAGTGGCACCCTAATGCATGGATCTCGAAATTCTTGTTTCTTTGGTGTTTTTCTATTCTATATATTTAAAGAAAGCATTTCGTGCAAGATAGGAAATTTCCAACCACAGATTGTAAAAATTTAATGATTTTTAGTCTATATAACCCTATTGAAATGCTTTCGCAAATTGTGTGGGGGTAAATGTATAAAAACTGCTATAAAATCATCAAATTTCCCATTTTTTTCTCATGAATTATCATATACCTAAGGCATATATCAAATGGAAAACATATTAGAAACATAAGACATATCTTGATAAAATGTACATTTATAAGTTTATGTAGGCAGTCTTCATATTAAAGTTTGATATTTTCCTCCATTTATAAAATAGCAACATAGCAATTCCTGGTAAAGAACATATTTTTATGCAAATTTCTTAGAACAAGCTGTTCAAAAATATTCATATACTATATCAAACATAAAAATGCATAATTTCATATAGGTTAACCATAAAATATCAAGTAATAACAGTATACATTACCTGACCCCCTATTTTTAAGCTCAGTAAAAACACAGAATTTTATGTTTTGACTGCTTCCTAAGTTCTTTTCAGGTACAATGTGAGCCCCAATTTTGAAATAAAAATTATAATTATCATATTAAGCGTTTGTTTTTTTGGCAAGTTAATTTTAATATCATGTAAAGGGTGAAATTTTAAATCAGATAATGACAAAATACTTGACCAAGTACTAAAAATCTTAGTACGAAAGAATCACTAAATACAATTTCCGCTTTAAAAAAAATTTTAAATTAAACAAACTTATGTTATTGTAGTTTTTTCCAAAAAGGTTCCCATTTTTTTTTAAAAATTTTTCCCTTTTTAGGAGAATTTTTTAAAAATATTTTCCAATTTTCACAAAACGCAGTTTAACAAATCGGGGGGAATTTCCCAAAATGCCCTTCCCCCGGAAAGGTTTAAATTCGGGGGAAAAATTTGAATCAGGGCGTATTATCCCAAAAGAATATGGGAAATTTTTTGGCAATCTTTTTTGGACTTTTGCCAACCCCAAAAGGGGGTTCCTCTCCCTTAAACCAAGGGGTTTTAAATTGGGGTTAAACGATAAAAAAATTTTAAAAAAATTTACTGCAATTATTGGTAAAAATTATAATTCCTTTACATTAATTTGCATTGTTGCAAATTTTGTGTAGGCATCTTTTCACAATTTATCAAACTCCTAAAAATCCCGATGAAGGACGGGGAACGGAAAAAAGGGTTTCCCAAATTTTTCCCCTTTAAATCCCCTTGTGAATTTGGGGGGGTTTTTTTTTACCTAAAAAGCCTTAAAAAAAATTTTCCCAACTTGGGGGAGTTTTTCAGAAAACCCCTTTTAGGGAGAATGTCCCCCAAAGGTTAAAAATTTCGTTTTCTTTTTGGGAAACCTAAGTGGTAAACCCCAAAGGGTTCTTTTAAAAACCTTATCCCAAATTTTTAAAAATTTTTCTGCTTAACAGTAAATAAAGATAAAAATTAGATTTAAAATTATTTAAATTCATCCCACTGCAACATTACGGGGGCCCAGTTTAATTTTAAACACCCAAATACTTTGATACCATGACCTTACCCAAAACCCTTTTCAAAATGATCACTAATCAGGGACACCAGGAATACAAAAATATTTTTAACACATTATTTTTCAATTGTGGATAAAATTTTTTGCTTTTCAATAAAAAAAAAATTTCTACATAAAGAAAATTTAATTTTTGGGGTTTTAAAAACATCATTCATTTTTTTATGTCAAAAATGTAATTGAATTTTATGTCCAATTTTTAATGGGGCATACAAAGGGTAAATTGTGTTTAAAGATATTAAAAACCCAAAAATTTAAAGAAAATTTAGATTTACAAAATTTTTAAAATTCCGGGATCTTTTTTTGGATCTTTCTTTTTTCACAGGTCTTACAAATTATATAAAAAAAATGAAAAAAAAAAATTTTTTTTTTTTTAAAGGATCTTTAAGTCAAAATCACTGGGATAAATAAACAACCCAATGTTTTCTCCCAAGTTTTGGGGATTGGGGGGGAATTTAAAAAAATATCACGGGTAATTCTAACAGTATACAAAAACCTAGTGTCTTCGTTACAAATAAGTAAAGGTTCAAAAAAAAAAAAACCAAAAATTCTCCTGCAAGGGCTTTAAAAAAAAATTTAAGATCTTTTAAAAAAAATAACAAATATTATCTTCAAAATGCCCTGAAATTTTAAAAAGGTAAAATGATTAACAAATGAAAATCCCAATTTGTTAAAAATCATCATTTTAAATCCATTTTTTTGATTATTTTCCCAAAAATCTTTACAAGACAGACTGTTTGGACAGACAAATTGGAAAAGGGGCCCTTATGTGTCATCTTGTTTTGGGGGAAAATTTGCCCAAAATAAAAAGGAAGTATGAAAGGTATAAAATAGCAATGGTTTATAAAAAATTTTTGAAAGCTAAATTGCTTTATGGAAAATTACTTTTGGTGCTTATAAAAAACCCCCTTGGCACGGATTCGGGTGTTCACATGGCCCCTTAGGAAATAGGTTTCCAGAAAACCCCAGGGAAAACCCCCAAAGTCCAAACGGGCACATAAACACCCCAAAAAATTAAAATACAAATTTAATGGCAAAAACCAATGTAACCCCGGGCCAAAACTGGGGAAAAGGGGGATATTTCCCTTTAAAATTCGGCAAGTCTTTTTATACATTTTAAATACAGACTTATTTCTTCCCAAAAATTTAAGGGGGTTTTTTGGGGGCTTTTTTGGGGGGGATATTTTTAAAAAAGCAATGATGCATGTTTTGGGTTTTTTTGAATAAAAATACTCAAAAAGACCAAAATGTTTTCAGGGGGAGAAAAAAAAGCTCTGGTGTGAATTAAAAAAGCAAAAAATTACATATTTTTTTTGAAATTGATTTTCAATCATGTAATTCATTTTTTTTTAACCCTTTTTGCTGCCCTCAGGATGGGTTTGGGCCCCAAATCTTACAATGAGAAAACCCATGTAGGGCAACAAGACAGGTTCAAGCCTTTTTTGTCTCAGTGAGGAGGGGTTTAAACCCACCCATTTGGCAGGGGAAAAGCAAAGCGGGCCACAAATGCTTTACAGTAATTGCCTGTAATTTCTAAGACATTTCTAAGATATTCCTTTTTCAAATAAAAATGTTTAAAATAGGGATAAGGGGACCGGCGGGAAAAGGGATTAACCCAATTTTTAAATTTAATTGAATGTGGGATTTTCATTATTTACCCTTTTTTTTCCTTTTAGATTCTTTATCAAAATAATCATTATTTTAAAGTTCTAAGCAAAGTAAAAATTACCTGCATTTAACTTTACTTAAAAAGATGAATTCAGATTTTTTCTTAAATTAAATTGCGAGTCTAATATGGCATTTTCCCAGTGGGAAAATTTTAAAAACATTTTAAAAAATTTTGGTTAGGCATGCATAGAAATTTATTAAGTCCTGTTAATAGGGACTTGTTTAAAATACTGCTTATTTTTAGAGACTTTTAAAAGCCAAAAAAGAAATTTAAGTTGAGGGGACCATGGTTACGTGAGGGGGGCCCTTTGGGTTTAAAAATTTAGGTTTTTTAAACAACGGGGCCCTTAGTTTTCAGTTTATTTTAAAAATTAAAATGGCCCAAAGGGAAAATTTAAAATGGTTATTTTATGTTTTGGATTTTCCATGCAAAAAAAAAATGTATTTATAAAAAGAAATATAAAGTGAGTAAAAAAAAAAAGCTAGCTATTTATTCAAGTTTTTAAGGATGGGCTGGGAAAGCTTTTTCTCCAAACTGGCCTTCGTTGTGTGCTGGTTTCTATCAGCTGGCATAATTTTTTAAAAAAAATACGGGACAAAAAACCCTTTTTCCGTTTGACCCTAGATTTTTTTCCCTAAAGAAGCTATATGTAAAAAGGGGAGTTTCCGCTCTCCCCTTACAATTTTTGGGAAAAAAATTTTTTGGGCCCAAAAAACCTAAAAAAATTTATTATTGTAAAATGTCCGCCATTGAAATTACAATCCCACATACTGAAAAATTTTCATTTTCTTGGGTTAAATATTTTGTTGATTTGGGCATTTTTTTGGGGGTTTTTTTAATAAATTAATCCCTGACAACATGGTCATTTTAAAAGTTTTGATTTTTAAAGGGAACACAAACCCACAAAAAAGTACCCCAAAATTTTCCCGTTGTACTTATCAAAAAAAACCTACCCTTAAAAAAAAAAAAAAAAAAAGTTTTTTACGTATGCTGGGGACACATTTAAATTTACACAAAATCTTTGAAAAATCTTCTAAACTGTCGTTTTTCCTCTGTGAAGAAAAACCCTTCTCCAGCCCCAAAAATTGGGACTCCGACCCCATTGCAGAAAAAAACGCTGCTCCATTGATATTACAAAAATGGCCTGGGAAAAAGGAGTAGACCTAAAAAAAATGTTTTAAAAAGTATAAAAAACCTTTTTTTAAAGGGCCCATAAATTCCCGCAATTTATGGTAGTCGGGAAAAGGGAAAATTTTTTGGGTTCCCAAAAATGGGTGGTAAAAATTAGCTAGGGGGGTTGAATTCAGAGGTGGTTTAATGGGTGGTGGTTTTAAGGGGTTGGTTTTTAATGCAAAAAATTTTGTATTCTAAAGGCTTTTTTTTTGGGGTTCTTAAAACAAGGGGTAAAAATTTTTAGTTTTTTGGTTTTAATTTGGTGTTTAAAAATTGGGGTGGTCTTTTTTTTATGGTTTTTTTGTTCAGGGTGGCTTAAAACTGGTGGAATTCAATTTTTGGTTTTTTTGGGTGGTTAAAAATTCGGGGGGCCCAATTTTATTTTTGGTTTGAATTGGGTGGTTTAAAAATTTGAGGCCCAATTTTTAAAGGGTTTTGGTTTTTTTTCTTAAAATTTAGTTAAAAACCGAGGATTTTAATTATTTATGTTTGTTTTCAAGGGGGGTTTTTAAAACCTGGGGGTTTTTAATTTAAGGGTTGGGTCAAATTGGGTAGTTGAAAAAGGATTTTTAATTTTTTTTGGTGGTTTTCTATTGGGGGCTTAAAAATTTGGGGTCTAATTTAGGGTTGGTCAAATTGGATTGGCCTTTAAAAATTCGGGGGGCCCTTTAAAATTTATGTTTGTTTGGGGGTCTTAATGGGTAGTTAAAAACCCGGGGAAATTTTTTATGTTTGTTTGAATTGGGAAGGCTTAAAAACTGGGGGGTTTTTAATTTTTTAGGGGGTCTTTGGGTGTTAAAAACCGGGGAATCTAATTTTTTGGGGCTAGGGTGTTTAAAAATTCGAGGTTATTTTAGTTTTTTTGGTTTTTGGGAATTAGGGAAAATTGGGATTAATATTTAGGTTTTTTCTTTAAAGGGTGGTTTTTAAAACTAGGTTTAATTTATTTTTGGTCGGTCTATTGGGGGGTTAAAAAATTCGAGGACCCTTTTTATTTATGTTTGTTTGGGTTCAAAATGTGGTGGTTAAAAACCTGAGGATCTTTAATTTATTTTTGGTTTGAATTTGGGTTTGGTTTTAAAAACCCTAAGGTTTTAATTTAATTTTTTGTTTTTTTTCTGGGTTTTAAAAAAATTCGGGGGTTCCTTTTTTAGTTTTTTTGGTCTAATTGGGTTTGGCTTAAAACCTGGGGCCCTTAATTTGGGGGGTTTTTTGCTAGGGTGGTTAAAAACCGAGGGTCTTTAAGGTTTGTTTTCTTTGGAAAAAAAACTCTGAAAAATCAAAAAAAAATTTTTTGGTTATTGGGTGCTTAAAAAAAACTCTGGGGAAATTTCAAAAAATTTATTTTTTGTTTTGTCTTTTGGGGTTTTAGAAAAACTTAGGATCTTTTAAATTTATGTTTTTTTTGGTCTATTGGGTAGTTTAAAAAACTTGGGGGTTCTATTTTTTTGTTTTTTTTGTTTTGGGTAGTTTAGAAATCTGAGGTTCTATTTTTTATTTTTTTGTCTATTGGTTTAACTTCCAGTGACGTTTTTCAGTTTGAGCTGATTTTTTACTTGACAAAAAAGTCTGCCACACTCCCAGTTCACCCCTTAGACTTTGGGTACGAAAACCAATTATTTTACATTATCCTGACAGGGGGCTAAACCGCCCTTTAAAAACACCCTTATTTGTGAGTTCAAGAAAAGGGCTATCCCAAAGTCCCAACCCCCTTTTTTTACAACTTTGGTATGTCCGGGGGGAAAAAAAACCCTTAGGGCCCCCCACCCCTGAGGCGGGGACACTCTAACCCTCGCCACCTTTGAAGGGTTTTTCCCAAAACCCTCATGAATTTTCTTTAACGTTTTAGGGAATTGATAAAATATTTTTTCGGAACTTTAAATGGTTTAAAAAACTTTAAAATTTTTTCTTCGCCATGCCCTGTGAATTTTGAGCCAGGATTTTCCTTTTTTGTGCAAAAATGCAGTGTAGGATTGAGCTGCTTTTACTGTATGGAAAACGGGGATATTGGTTGCTTTTGTTTGCCGTGAACCCAAAGTGTTTTCAAAAGGGGCCTAAGATTTTCTTGACTTTTTTTCATTGAATTATTAAGGATTAATTCCTATAAAATGTTTTTTTTTGGGTTTTTTTTTGGAGTTTTTTTTTCCCTTTTTAACGGGTTACCATTTTTTCAAACTGCAATTTTTAAAACCCTTAAAATGAGCATTGTTTAAAAAATTGGCCAAAACCCTGTTTAAATGGTATTTACAGGAGATTTTTTAACTTTACGCAATTTTTTTGGGTTTTACACATGTGTTTAAAGAGGAAAAAACAGTTAAAGGGTTTTCACAGAAAAAAATAGAGGGCCTAAAAATTAAAATCCCTATTGGTACTGTCACCTAAATAAAGCCATAGGTCCCCAAAGGGATTTACCCTAGCACTATAAAGGGTTTCAACTACCCCGGGTTTTTTCCCATGTAAGCAAATATTACTTGTCTTCCAAACATTATTCATTTTACATTTCAGAGAAAAACCTTTTTTAAAATTTGGGGCCCCCCATCGCTGAAAAAATTTTAAAAAAACCCAATGCACATAAAAAAGTTTTTTTTTCTAAAAAAATTGTTTTTAATGGGGGGTTTGTTTTTCAAAAAAAGAAAGGTTTGTAAAGAAAAACAAAAATTTTCCAAATATTTTTTTTTAATTTTAAATTTCCAATTGGAAAATTGTAACCCCAACGGGAATCGGCCAAAATTTAAGTTTTAGGGAAAAGGGAATCCCCTCTTTAAATTTTTTTGGAATCTTTTGGGTTTTTTAAAAAAAAAATTTTAAACAAAAAAAATTGGCAAAAATTTACAAATTTACAAAAAAAAATTTTTTTTTTTGGAATGGTTTTTTAGTAACTTTTAATTGGGGTTTCCTTTTTTTAAAAATGGAAAAATTTTAACCAAACTGCTTTTGTTTTTTGTCATTTTTTTTTTGGGGAAAGGTTAATTTTAAGGGTTTTAAATGTCCCGGGGTTTTAACCCCTTTTCCCTTTTTTAGCCTCACGGAAAGGGGCATAAAAAAGGATCGGGGCCTTTGCAAAAAGTTAAACTTAAAGGCTGGATTTTTTTTGGTTTTTATTTTTGTTCGAAAAGGGTTTTTTTTCTTTTTTTGGGTTTTCAAATTAAGGGAAATGGGAAAAAATTTGCATCGATTATCTGCTAAATCTTGCAAAATGATATTTGTTTTAAATAGAAGATGAATGTCTATGTTGGACACTATATTGAAAACACTTTTTTTAGACGATGGACAAAAGATTTACCCAAAAAAAGCTCATCTTCAGCACCTTGTGCTTCTGAAGGGGACCCAAAAAAATTGAAAATTTAGACAGGGGCAAAAAACCTTAAAAAATTTAAAAGGAAAGTTTTTTTCCCCTTTTAAATTAGTGGTTAAAATTTTATCCCCAATTAAACATGTGTGCAAAGTTTTATTGCTTCTCGAGATATTACATTGATTATTGAACAGAATGTGATAAAACATGATGCGACATGTGTGGGGGGCCCTTTTTTAAAAAGTAAAAAATTTCTCCATATGAGCGGGAAATTACAATTTTACTGCTTAAAAAACCCACCCGACTTCCCAACTTTCATATAATTTTGGATGATTGGATCCGTTTTTTTGGAAAGAAAACCCCATGAAAAACCGGGGAAATAAGGTAGGTCAAAGTAGGTTTAAACCCTTTTTTCAGGGGTTAAAAGGTTTTTCCGGGGACAGGAAGGAGTTCACAAAACCTATAAACAAACAAATACAGTGAAGCTCCATCATAATTCTGTTCATGACTTGGACCCCTTTTAAAATTTAATTATAAAAAAACTAATCAAACCAAGACTGCTTTCTTAGAAACATTTTTTTAATTTTACTCCCCGGGATTTAAAAGAAAGGGAGAAAAAAAATCTACTTTTTTAAATTTTTGGGGAAACCCCAGAAATGGTTATTGCACTATTGCCAATAAAATAAAGCATTACTTATAATTTTTTTTTTCCCTGATCTTTTTTTTGAATAAACATATAAACAATTTTTTTTGGGGGCTGAGGTTTTTTTTCCCCCCTTTTAAAAAACCCCCCTTTTTTTTTTTTGGTTTTTTAAAAAAAAAAAAGGGGGTTTTTTTTTTTAAAAAAGGGGGGTTTTCCTTTTTTTTTTGGGGGAAAAAAAATTTAAAAAATTTTAAAAATTTTTTAAAAAATTTTTTTTTTTTTTTTTTTTTTTTTTAAAAAAAAAAAAAAAATTTTAAAAAAAATCTTTTTTTTTTTTTTTTATTAAAAAAAAAATTTAAAAAAAAAAAAAAAATTTTGGGTTTAAAAAATTTAAAAGGGGTTTTTTTTTAAAAAAAAGGGGGGGGAAATTTTTTTTCCCCAAAATTTTTTTAAAAAAGGAATTTTTCTTTAAAAAAAAAAATTTTTTTTTTTTCCCCCAAAACCCTTTTCCCCGGGGGGTTTTTTTCCCCCAATTTTAAAAAAAAAAAAAATTTTTAATTTAAAAATTTTTTTTTTTTTTTTAAAATTGGGCCTTTTTTTTTTTAAAAAAAAATTCCCCTTTTTCACCCTTTTTTTTTTAAAAAACCCCAATAAAAATTTTTTTTTTTTAAAAAAAAAAAAAAAAAAAAAAAAAAAAAAAACCCCAAAAATTTAAATTTTTTTTTTTGGGGGAAAAAAACCCAATGGAAAAAAAAGGGGGGGGAAAAAAGGGGGGTTTTTTCCCCCCCCCTTTTAAAATTTTTTTTTAAAAACCCCCGGGGGGCAAAAAAAAACCTTGGGCCAAAAAGGAAAAATTTTTAAAAAAAAGGGGAAAGGGGAAAAAAAAAAAACCGGAAAAAAAAAAATTTTTTTTTTTAAAAAAAAAAATTTTTAAGGGTTTTTAAAAATCCCTTTTTAAAATTTTGAAAAAAAGGGGCCCCAAAAAAAACCCCCTTTTTTTTTGGGGAAAAAAAAAATCCCCCAAAAATTTTTAAAAAAACCCAAAAAGGTTTCCCTTTTTAAAAACCCAAAAAAAACCCCAAAAAAAAAATTTTTTTTTTTTTCTTTTTTTTTTTTTTAAAAGGGGAAAATTTTCCCCAAAAAAAAAATTTTAAAAAGGGGGAAAAAAAATTTTTTTTTGGGTTTGGGTTTTTAAAAATTGCCCAAAAACCCTTTTTTTTTTTTAAAAAAAAAAAAGGGGAAATTTTTTATTGGGCCCAAAAAAAAAAGGTTAAAAAAATAAATTTTTTGAAAAAAAAATTTTTTAAAAAAACCCCCCCAAAAGGGGTTTTTGTTTCCCCAAAAAAAAAATTTTTTTTTTCCCCCCATTAAAAAAAAAAAAAAAAAAAGGGAAAAATTTTAAAAATAAAAAAAAAAAAAAAATTTTTTTCCCCTTTTTTTTCCCTTAAAAAAAAGGCCCAATTTTAAAAAACCCTTTTTTGTTTTTAAAAAAAATTTTAAAAAAAATAAAAAAAAATTTTTTTTTTTTTTAAAAAAATTTTAAAAAAATTTTTTTGGGTTTTTTTTTTTGAAATTTTTTCCCCAAAAAAAAAAAAAAAACCAAAATTTTAAATTTTTTTTTTAAATTCCTTTTTTCCCCCTTTTTGGGGGGGGAAAAAAAAATTTGGGGGGTTTTTTTTTTTTTTTTTTTAAATTTTTTTTTAAAAATTTAGGGGAAAAGGGGGTTTTTTTTTAAAAAAAAATTTTAAAAAAAAAGGTTTAAAAAAATTAAAAAATTTTTTTTAAAAACCTTTAAAAAAAAAATTTCCCGGGGTTTTTTTTTAAAAAATTTTTTTGGGGAAAAAAAAAAAAATTTTAATATTTGGGTTTTTTTTTGGCAGCCTTTTTTTTTTGGAAATTTTTTTTTTTTTTAAAAAAAAAGGGTTTCCCCCCTTTTTTTAAAAAAAAATCAAGCCGGAAAAAAGGGGTTTTTTTGGGGGCCCCCCAAAAAAAAGGGGGGGGGGGGTTTTTTTTTTTTTTTTGGGAAAAATTTTTTTTTTTTTTAAACCCGGGGGGGGGAAAAAAAATTTTTTTTAAAAAAAAAAAAAAAAAGGGGGGGGTTTTTTTTTGGGTTTTTTTTAAAAAAAAGGGAAAACCCCCCCCGGGGTTTTTTGAAAAAACCCCCCTTTTTTTTTTTTAAAAAAAAATTTTTTTTAAAAAAATTTTTTTTAAAAAAAAAAAAACCCCCTTTTAAATTTTTTAAAAAAAAAAAAACCCCCCCGGGAAGGAAAAAGGGGCCAAATTTTTTAAAAAAAAGGGGGGAAAAAAAAATTTTTTTTTAAAAAAAGGGGGGTTTTTAAAAATTTTTTTTTTTTTTTTTTTTTTTTAAAAAAAAAAAAAAATTTTTTTTTGAAAAATTTTTTTTTCCAAAAAAAAAGAAAAAAGGGGGGGGGGTTTTTTTTTTTAAAAAAATAATTTTAAATTAAGGGGAAAATTTTGGGTTTTTTTAAAAAGGGGGAAAAAAGGGGGGTTTAAAAATTTTTAAAAAAAAAAAAAAATTTTTAAAAAAAAAAAAACCCCCCCAAAAAAAAAAGGGGTTCCCTTAAAAGGGGGAAAAAAAAATTTAAAAAAACCCCAAAAAAAAAATTTTTTTTTTCCAAAAAAAAGTTTCCCAAAAAAGGGTTTTTTTAAAAAAAAAAAATTTCCCTTTTTTTAAAAAAAAAATTTTTTTTAAAAAAAAAGGAATTTTTTTTTAAAAAAAAAAAATTTTTTAACAAAAAAAATTTTTTTTGGGAAAAAAAAAAGGGGAAAAAAAACCCCCAAAAAAAAATTTTTTTAAAAAAACCCCCCCTTTTTTTTAAAAAAAAAAAAAAAAAAATTTTTTTAAAAATTTTTTAAAGGGAAAAAAAATTTTAAAATTTTGGGGGTTTTTTTTTTTAAAAAAGGGGCCCCCCCCCCTTTTAAAAAAGGTTCCCCAAAAACCCCTTAAAAAAAAAAAAAAACCCCCCCCTGAGGAAAGGGAAAAATTTTTAAAAAAAAGTTTTTGGGGGGGGGGGTTTTTTTTTTTTTTTTTTTTTTTTTAAAAAAAAAAAAAAAATTTTTAAAAGGGGGAAAAAAAATTTTTTTCCCTTTTTTAAAAAAAATTTTTTTTTTTTTTTTTTTGGGGTTTTTCCGCCCCCCAAAAAAAAAAAAAAAAAAAGGGGGAAAAAAAAAAGGGGGGGAAAAATTTTTTGTTTTAAAAAAAAATTTTTTGAAGGGGGTTTTTCTTTTTGGGGTTTTTTAAAAAAAAATTTTTCCCCCCCGGGGTTTTTTGGGGGGATTAAAAAAAAGGGCCCCGTTTTCAAAAAAAAAAAAAAATTTTTTTTTTTTTTTTAAAAAATTTTGGAAAATTTTTTAAAAAAAAAAAAAGGGGGGAAAAAAGGGGAAAAAAGGAAAAAAGGGGGTTAGGGTTTTAAAAAATTTTTAAAAGGGGCCCCCCCTTTTTTTAAAAGGGCCCAAAAAAAGGGAAAAAAAAAAAAAAAAATTTTTAAAAAAAAAAAGGGGGGGTTTTTTTAAAAAATTTTTAAAAATTTTTTTTTAAAAAATTTTTTTTTAAAAAAAAATTTTTTTGGAAAAAATTTTTAAAAAACCGGGAAAAAAAGGGGGGGGGTTTTTTTTTTTAAAAAAATTTTTTTTTTTTTTTGAAAAAACCCCTTTCCCTTTTCCCCAAAAATTTTTAAAAAAATTTTTTTTTTTTGGGGGGGGGCAAAAAGGGGTTTTTAAAATTTTAAAATTTTTTCCCTTTTTTTTTTTTTTAAAAAAAAAAAAACCCCCCCCCTTTTTTTTTTTCCCCCCCCAAAAAAACGCCCGGGTTTTAAAAAAAAAAAAATTTTTTTTGTTTAAAAAAAAAAACCCCCCCCCCCCCTTTTTTTAAAAAAAAAAAAAAAGGGGAAAAAAATAAAAACCCCTTTTTTTTAAAAATTTTCCCCAAAAAAAAAAAAGGGGGGTTTAAAAGGGGAAAGAAAAAAAAAAGGGGGGGGGAAAAAAAAAAACCCCTTTTTTTTTAAAAAATTTTTTTAAAAAAAAAAAAAAGGGGAAAAAAAAAAAAAATAAAAAAATTTAAAAAAAAAATAATTAAAAAAAAAAAAAATTTAAAAAAAAAAAATAAAAAACCC
>CM037780.1:76155407-76175407 GCA_021229015.1 Solen grandis | reverse complement strand
CCCCAGTAACGTAGCAGGGGAACATACAGGAACATGACCAGCATGTAGGGCGGAGTCAACCTGTTACCATGGATACACAAGATTAATATGTCACCAAGTAAGAAAGATAATTCAACAATCATACTTGATTCTATTATTCTGTATGTAGTATAGATGCCTTTTTTTTGAGAATTTTGAAAAATTTTTTTTTTTCACAAACATAACAAATACGGGATACGCAATTACAAGATTCTGATTTAATGTTTAAAAAATTAACTTTCTTAAGGATTTAAAAAATATGAATATACTTTCATCATGAATGTAAAAAAAACAATAACCCCCAAATCTGGGAAGTAAAACACCCCCCATGGGAAATTTTTTACCCCCCAACTTTCTTAAATTCTCTAGTGAAAATTTCCCTAAAAGGAGCCCACAAAAAAATAAAAACAGCATGCATGGGTTGGAATAAAATGTCTTTCCTTTCCAAAACAGCACCTTTAAATCATCCCATCACACTTCATCTCGCAGCACGCATCAAAAGATTATCCCCCCAGCATTTTTATCTTTATCACCCTCGCATCACTAGCATTACATCCTCAGATCACTACATTATCATCCCAGATCACTATCATTATATCCTAGCTCACAAGCATTATCCCCCCAGCATATTTATCTTATCACCCTCAGCATCATGTCATTATCACCCTCAATAACTATCATTATCATCCTCAGCTCACTATCTTATCAACCTCACATCACTATCATTATACCCTCAGTATCACTACAAAACCCTCAGAAAAAACTATCATTATCACCCTCACACACTATCATTATCATCCCAGCATCACTATCATTTCATCCTCAGCATCACTACATTATCATCCTCACATAACTATCATTATCCCCTCTTATCACTATCTTTCATCCTCAGCATAACTATCATTATCATCCTCGCATCATACTTTATCATCCTCAGCATAACTATCATTATCATCCTCAGCATCACTATCTTTTATCATCCTCAGTATCCTTCTTTATCATCCTCAGCATAACTATCATTATATCCCAGCAAAAACTATCATTATCATCCTCAGATAATTCTTTAAACATCCTCAGCATCACTATCTTATCACCTTTATCACTATCATTATACCCTCAGCATAACTTCATTATCTCCTCAGCATCACTATCATTAATCCTCACATAACTATCATTAATCCTCACATCATTTCATTATCATCTCAGCATCACTTCATTTCATCCTCAGCATAACCTTTATATCCTCAGCATAACTTCATTATCATCCTCAGCATCACTTCTTATCATCCCGCATAACTTTCATTTCACCCTCATTCACTAGCATTATCACCTCAGCATCATGTCATTCATCCTCGCATCACTTTCATTACACCCTCGCTCACTATCATTATCACCCTCCATCACTGTCATTATATCCTCAGATAACTATCTTATCATCCTCGATCACTGTACTATCATCCTCAGCATAATTTCATTATCACCTAGCATCATATCATTATCACCCCCAGCATAACTACATTATCCCCCAGCATCACTACATTATATCCTCAGCATAACTATCATTTCCCCTCGTATAAATGCATTATCCCCTCAAGTCCCCTTTTTATCATCATCTATCTCATCATCATAATCATCATCTCATCATCCCAGCCCCATCTTATCACCATAAAACATACCCTCTTCATAAAGATACTAATAAAAGACATTGTCAATTTTACCTCAACAAGAAAAAGGAGTCAAGGGAAACTGTGCTTTTTGCAATAACATGAAACTAAACCCTTTGAAATGGGGCACAGGAAATTCCCCCTATTTTCTGAAAACAACTATAATACAAGTAAAAAATATTTCCCAAAATCAAAAACTCTATGGTTTAAAATCTATTCTTAATTTAAAAATTCAAAAAACAATAATACAGTTGTATCTGCTTAACTGACATAAAATGAGAGATACAAGGGGCCTTTATCAGGGCCTTTATCAGGGCTTTTTAAGGGCCTTTATCAGAAATTTTAAAATTACCCTTTAAACCTAAAGTCCCCGTTCCCATTATTGTTTAAAAAGAAATTCAATGCGCTACACATAAACAACTCTCTACTGAATTCTTTTTAAAGAGACCAAGAGAAATACCTATTTATCCAAAAGATAACCATAAGAAAAGTTGTAGCCCTCTCATTCTATATGTTCACAACATCAAACAATCAAAGCGCTCAATGCATAGAGACGGGAGCCGGGTTAACAGGAAAAAAGTTGTAATTCTAAATTTTTTGATACAAGCAGGGGAAAAAACCACATGCCAAAACTCCATACACTCCCTGAAAATATAGTCGGTATAAGAAACCCAATACCACTCGACAAAACATCCGGAATTAGGGTCATGAACCCCACGTAGAAATTTTAGAAAAGGGCATTTCCCAAGACCCTATTTTATACACTTCTACTGTTTCTTAAGTGTAAAATTGACAAGGTATTGATGTTTTAGATACTTGAATGTTTTTTTTATTTTTAAATTAAGAAATCTCGGGAGAAACCAACGGCTTTCAGCAAAATTACGCTGAACTACTTTTGGGTTTTTAAGACATTTGAAGCGCTATTTTTTTTCTTTTTTCAGGGGGTAGATCTTTAAGTCTGTAAAATGGGTTGCTGTTCTGATTTACAGTAATTGTTCACGCTTAAATGGATGTTTACAGAGCAAATTAACACATTTACAAACAGCAAAACATGAATAGCGGTTCGGTTTTGAAGAAAGGTCTGCAAAATATTCCATTCGTATGTAATGCAGAATCCATTGCCCGATCCTAATTGCGGGAGGTATAGTTAAACATGCATGGAAAATAGCAAATTGCAAAGGGCAAATGCTGGTAAGCGTTTGAGCTACAAAACGGCAAACTGCCTCTAAAAAAAAAATTTAACTACTTGCCACTATGCTCCCAAGGGATACGAGTGCCCAAGTACAACCAGGACATGCTGAGGAAGCCAGCCATTCAAAGACTCCAGCATCCCAGACCGTGTGTCCTATTTAGGAGCTTTGAGCCATTTGTATATACAGAAAAGCCTGCAAAATTTTTCCCTAGAAGCCCGGGGAATAATAAAACAGAAAAAAAGGGTTGCCCCATTTCTCTTTTGGACTGTTCACCGTTTAAATGGTTCTTTCTTGCCTCAACAGCTTTTTTTTTTATTCCTACCTCTCTTCCTTAGATGTTCATACAACAAAGTTTTCACTCATTTTCCCTTGTTCCAAAAATTTTTTTTTTTTTTCATTCACCCCTCTCCTGTTCTCTTCTGTTTTTCTTTTTCCCTTGTACCTTTACTGCAAAACTTAAAATATTCTCTTCGTGTCTTTACTTTAATACTTAATGATCAGCCAAAAACACTCTCTCTCTCTTTTTTTAAACTGTTCAGTACTTAAAAAGTTCTCTCATATATGTTATCCCTCTCTGTTTCCCATATTTCTTTGAGAAAGGGTCCCCAATTTTAAAATCGCATAAACCTGCATACATTTTTAGAAAAAAATAATACAATTTCTGTTTAAATGCATTTTTAATCAAAAGAAAGTAAAAATTTGTATAAATATACCACTTTAGTACCATGTGCTCAGGTTCCTGTATTTTTTTCATTTTCTGGGGACCGTTTCTTTCTGCCCCGGCCTGCTCATCTTTGACCCGTATCCCGGTAACTATTTTTCGAGTGTCATTGTCAACATTTCTGGGACAATGAGGGGAGATTTTTCCTCTGAGTAAAGGTCAGAGCTTGTTCTTTTGTGTTTGGGAATGATAAATACATCATACACTGTCCCATCACTTAACGGTAAAGGGGCTAAAAAATATCAAAAAAAAAAATTTCGGGGCAATTTTATTCAACACTTTCAAAGTCTGTAAATTCCTTTGTTTTTTTTGTTTTTTGGGTTTTAATTCACACCAACAGTATTTCAGTTTTTTGGGAGAAAAGTCTACGGAGATAGATACTGTCTGCTACAGTGCAGTATCAGCCACAGAAATGGGGCTGATGCCGCAAATAGTCACATTATCTCACCCCGGGCCCTTTAAGCCCTGGAACTCCCTTTATATTTTTGAAAGCAAGGCAGTATCCAGTATTTTTTTTTACAACTTTTGTTGTTGTGGTGGAAAATTTAATTTTTGTTATAAATTTTTATTTTTTAAAAAAATTCATTATATAAAAATGCCACAGATGAATAAAAACCCAGTTTTTTTTTAAAGAAAAAAAAAGCTATCAGTTATCAGTATTGACTAAAGAAATGCCAAAAAATCCCGCAAAGCATATACATTTTAACCTTCGTAAAAAAAAACTTTTTTGTAATAAAAAAGTAAGCTTCATAGACGCAATGGCTTTTGGCATCATAGTCATGGTTTCCGCTGGGAGACGGGGGCGCAGCCCGTAAGAGGTGTTCGTACTGTTGGAGGTATCATCCCAAAAATGAAAACATTCATTGCTTCAGTTAAAACAAGTCTCTCTTGGCCCCCCAATTTGTTTTGTTAATGTAAAGAGGACTTATATATCTTGCCTAAGCTAGTTCTGTGGTGACGTGTAGCGTGTCCATTTATACCAAGGGGTTTTGAGTTTTAAATTTCCGCTCGGGCGTAGAATTTTTTTTTGGGAACATTTTGGGACCAAAGGTAAAACCTCACAGTTGTAAAGGGATGGCCCCTTGAAATCCCAAAAGCGTTAAACTCCGGAATCTGAGGGCGATTCTTGAAAGGAGGGGGTGTAGTAGTGAGGGTTTAAAAAGGCACCGTATATCTTGCCATGAGCTAGTTTGTGGGGACATGATGGGGTCCGATTGCATATCGAAAGGGCCCCGGGTTTCGATTCCCGTCGGGGGAGTAGGATTTTACTTGGTAACATTATCTCCATTCAAAAAATCATGCAAAAATTTTAACTAGCAAGTCAAAATTTTTAAAGTGTAGAGCAGAAAAATTTAAGCCAATCAAAAAGACTTTTTGGGTAGTCTCAATTGAAATAAAAGTATTTGTGGGGCGGAAATATACTATATATGGTATGTGTATTATTATAAAATCACTATTCAATTGGATTACTGCTAATAAAAAAATATTATATTACAGTGAAGACAAAATATGAATATCTGTATTATAGAAAGTAACAAGAAAATAAACAGACTGTATTCCAATTTTAAAGCAATATTCAGGGGTTCAGAAACAAGAGGGCCCGTGGTCCCAGAGCCACCGAGAAAAGGATCATTCTTGCCCGTACAAAACAATTGCTTTAGAATTAAAATGATGAGGTGAAACAATGTTAGGAATTTTCATCATGACAAAAATTTTGCCAAATTTGAGGTAATTTGGGCCAAAAAATTGCCCTCAGAGTATAAACAAATTTTTTTTAAAAATTTCCTACTGACCTACATTTCTTCCAGCCCCACCCCTTTTTTTAAACTGGGTTTGAGATATCATCATGACAAACAATCTGACTAAGTTTGAGGAAAATTTATCAAAACGGGCCTTTAGGGGTAAACAAATTTTTTTAAAAATTTGACCTATTTACCTACTTTTCGGTCTGGCCCCGGGCCCATATCGAAAGGGTTCAAAATATCTCAAGACAAACATTTTACCGTTTGAGGAATTGGACCAAAATATTGCCCCAGAGTATAAACAAGATTTTTCTAAGATTTGACCTACTGACCACATTTCGTCCAGCCCCCCCCCATTTTCAAATGGTTCGAGATATCATCATGACAAACAATTGCTAAGTTTGAGGAAGATTGCATCAAAACTGTGGCCTTTAGGTGTAAACAAGATTTTTTAAGATTTGACCTATTGCCCCTATTTTTGGGCGGGCCCCGGCCATTACGAAAGGGTTCAAGATTCATCAAGACAAAATTCTGCCAAGTTTGGGGAAGATTGGAAAAAATTGGGGCCTCTATAGTGTGTAAACAAGATTTTTCTAAGTTTTTGCCCTACTGACCTACTTTTTGACCCAAACCTGACCCATTTTTGAAAGGGTTCAAGATTTTATCAAGACAAACATTTGACAAAGTTTGAGGAAGATTGGATCAAAATTGTGACCTCGGGGTTTAAAAAAGATTTTCTAAGATTTGACCTACTGCCTACTTTTTGACCCAAACCCTGCCCCATTTTCAAAGGGTTCAAATATTTTAAAGACAAAATTTGCCCAAGTTTGGGGAAAGATTAGTCAATTTGTGACCTTAGGTGAAAAACAAGTTTTTCTAAGTTTTGCCCTCTGACCTACTTTTTTGATCCAACCTGCCCCATTTTTAAAAGGGTTTCAAGTATATCAAAAAAAAATTTTGCCAAATTTTGAGGAAGATTGGATAAAAATTGGGGCCTTAGTGTGTAAACAAGATTTTTCAAAGATTTGACCTATCCCTACTTTTTGATCCAACCTGACCCTTTTTTCGAAAGGGTTAAAAGATTCTAAAGACAAACTTTCTGCCCAAGTTTGGGGAAGATTGGAGCAAAATTGGGGTCTCTGTGTGTAAAAAAAAAAATTGTTGAGGGACGCGGACAATCAAGTACCCCCAAAAGCTCCCCTGAGCTATGCTCAGGTGATAAAAAAGGTGATACAAAATCTTAATGAGATTCTAAGTCGAAAGGAGAAAATTTGGAAAGTTATGCACCATGGAGAGAGGGTCAAAAAACAAGTTTCTTAAAATTTCAAATAACACCTAAATTAAAAAGTGAGTATAAAAAGCTTAACCAAACGCAACACCAAAACTGACACTCTGGGGTATTAAACAAAGAGCAAAGATGCCCCTGAAGCGCTCACCAGGAAAAACTCCCTTAAATGCCTGACAATTACTATATATTATAAATTTTCACGGGTTTTCATAACCCCATGAGATTTTTTAAATTTCCCAAAAAACCCAAATAGTACTGTGGTCAAAATTTGAAGTAAAACTTGTCTGAGAGATTATGGTTTAAAACATTGTCTGAAACTTCAAAATAATTGTTTAATAATGAAAATTCTAGAGTGTAGACAGTGAAATCTGGCATTTTTTTAATTTAAAAGGGTCATAATTCCCAACCTAATTGGCAGATATCAGCCATAATTGAACTTGACCAAGAAATTATGGCAATAAACATTGTCATAATGATGAAAATGATTGCTTGAGAAATGAAGATGCAAGAGTGCAATCAAAGTGAAATCTGGCATTTTTTAGTATAAAAAGGGCCATAACTCCTGACCTTATTGACTGATATCAGCCATAATCGACCATGGCCTATAGATTATGGCTATAAACATTGTCATAAGGTTTAAAGATGATAGTTTAAGAAATGAAGATGCTAGAGTGCAAACAAAGTGAAGTCTGACATTTTTTAATATGAAAAGGGCCATAACTCCTGATCTCATTGGCAGATATCAGCCATAGTTGAACCTGACTGAGAGATTATGGCTATAAACATTGTCGTAATGATTGAAAATGATTGCTTAAGAAATGATGATGCTTGAGCTGGAGTGCAAACATGGCATTTCTTTAATGTTAAAAGGGCCATAACTCCTGACTTAATTGACAGATATCTGCCATAATCAATTTTGGGCCAGAGATTATTGCTTTAAACATTGCCATAAAGTTTGAAGTGAAAGCTTAAGAAATGAAGATGCTAGAGTGCAAACAAAGTGAAATTTGACTTTTTTTTTTTATATAAATGGGCAATAACCCCGACCTGATTTGGCCCCAAAAGCCTTAATCAAACATACCGAAAGATTATGGCAATAAAAATTGTCATAAAGTTTAAGAACTGCTTGAGACAAAATGCTAGAGTGCAAACAACTAATTGTAAACGATGGAGGACGTCAAGGACATTCATCAATCCAGTAATAGCTCATCCTGGCACATGTGCTCAGGTGAGAAAAAAAAAAAAAAAAATTAAAGAAAAAAACCTTTTAAAAATTACGTGCATTGAAAGCATTTTTTTATGTCTTTGCACACATGATTTGCACACAAAGTCCCCAGCGGGTTCCTAGTGGTTGGCATTTGCCTTTACAGGAAAGAAATTCAAAATTTAAAAGCAGCGTTTTTAAAAAAAGGGATCCCTTTAAAATGTAAAAAAAAAAACAAAAGGGCCTGTGGCCCTGGATCGCTCACCCGGTATCATTTGGCATGTAAAAACAAGTGACCCCCGGAGCAGAGCCAATTTTGACCCAGGGTCATGATTGAACAAAGTTTGGGAAGAAAAGACTAGACAATGCTACACCTACCCATCTATTGGTAGAGGTCTATTAGCCCATGTTACATCCCAAAAATATAAAAACTCCGACCTTGAAGTTTTTTCTTTTTTTTTTCCAATAAGTTATGAAAAATCAAGTGATCCCTGGAGTGGGAAAAATTTTTTACCCCAGTGTCAGGGGTTTTGAACAAACTTGGTAAGAATCGCTAGAAATGTACACCCCAAAATTTTCTAAACTCTAAGTTTTGGGTGGTGTTTGAGAAGAAGATTTTTTCAATTTATTTTCTATTTTAAACCCTATTTTAAAAAAAAAGGGTGCCCCGGGGGGGGGCCAAATTTTGCCCCCAGGGTCATAATTTGAACAACCCTGGTAGAGAGTTTAAGATCATGTTACATATTAAAAATAAAAAGGCTAGGCCTTGGGGTTTTCAGAGAAGAAGTTTTTTCAATTTTTTCCTAATTAGCCAAAGTTAAATCAAGTGCCCCCGGGGGCCCGGGGCCCAATTTTAAACCCCAGGGTCATGATTTGAACAAACTTGGTAGAGATAAAATGGGGACAATGTTACCCCCCAAAAATATCTTAACTTTTATGCCTTGGGGTTTTCTAAAAAGGGGAAGATTTTTCAAGTTTTTTTCTTATATTTATTTTAAAAAAAGGGTGCCCCCTGGGGGGCCCAAATTTTGCCCCCCGGGGTCTTTAATTTGAACAATTTTGGGTTTTAGAGAGTCATAAGACCATGTACATAGCAAATATTAAACTCGGGGGGCTTTGGGGTTTCTGAAAAGGGTTTTTTTTAAATTTTTTTTTCTATATTAGCCTAGAAAAATTCAAGTGCCCCCTGGGGCGGGGAAAATTTTTGCCCCCAGGGTCATGTTTTTGAACAAATTGGTTGTGCCACTAGACAATGTGACACCAAATATTTTAACCCCAATGCCTTGTGGTTTCTAAAAAGGAAGTTTTTTCATGTTTTTTTTTTTATTAGCCTTTTTTAAAATCAAGTGCCCCTGGGGGGGGCCCAAATTTTGACCCCGGGGTTCATAATTTGAACAATCTTGGTAGGGGAGTCAAAAAGATCATGTACATACCAAAAATCAAAAGGCTGGGCCCTTTGTGGTTTCGGAGAAGAAGATTTTTTAAATTTTCATTTTTAAAATTTTTTTTTTAGCTCCTGTAAAAAAATTTTGAAGGGGAAAACCTTTTATAAAACTTTAGTAGAGCTTCACCCAAAGGGAAAAAATTCCTGAAAAAATATTTTTAAAATTGGCCAAGCCGTTTGGAGGAGATGTTTTTTGAAGAAATTTTTGACGCCGGACGCACGCAGGTGAGGGGCCCCCGGAAAAAAGGCCCGGATCAGAAAAGCTCACCTTGAGCCGTTGTGTTTCGGGAGCAAAAAAATGTGTCCACTGGTTTAAGGATCCCCCCACTTTGCATCATTGTCTTTAAAGGGGGGGGAGCTGACAAATTTAATTTTTTTAAAAAAAACCAAATGTTCAATTTTCGGTGAACATCCCCGTAAAGTTTTTAAAATCTGGCTTATAAAAGTTTTTGAGTTTTACCCCAAAATTAGATTTTTTAAGGACTTAAGGAGGGAAGAAAGGATGAGAGCAAATCTAAAACCCCCCACCCCCCCTTTTTATTTGCTGCTATTTGGTAAAAAAAAAATTCAAAAAAAAAGGCTGAAAAACCCCCAAAAATTTAAAATTTTCAAAAAAGTTCTTACAGTTTTGGGGGAGTTTGCTTTTTGAAAAAGAATTTTTCATTTTTTTAAAAAATATTTAAAGGGGGCTAAAGATTCCTCCAAGGGTTTGGGTGGGATCAGTAATAAAAAAGGGGCATGATGGCCCTGGGTCGTACCTGAGAACCAAGTTTAGTGGGGGCAAAGAAAAAAGTAAATCTTATGTTTTTGTGGAAAGGGGGTCTGCCTGCCTTTAAATCGAGGGTTTGTACTTAAAAAGGGCAAAAAAAGAATTTTCAGATTTATACTTTTTTACATATAAGGAGAATGGGCTTAGCCCCTAGCGGCCATTTTTTTTTCAGCAAATTTGAAAAATCTTGGTAGAGAGTGACCTAGGGAAATCTGTGCCCAAAACAAATTTGAAATCCAGCCAGTACTTTTTGGGGGAGAAGATTTTTTTACTTTAAACATAAAAAGGGAAAAAAGGGGCCCCTGATGGCCCCAAATCGGCCCCCTGAGATAAATAGGTTGACCCAAGGGAAAATCTGTACCAATTTATTTTAAATTGGGGCCCCCAGTTTTAAAGAAGATGATTTTTAAGTTTTTTATTTTTTTTTCTTTTTTTGTTGCCATTGGGAAACCCCCGTTCTACATAGATCAAATTTATTTTTTGCAACTTTTGTGAAGGTTTACCCAAGGATCATCCCCGCCCAAATTTTAAACAAATTCTGTCCCCCGGTTTCAGGGAGATGTTTTTTTTAAGGGTTTCCTTTTATATACATTTTAAAAAAAAATAAGCCCCGCCCCTGGCGGGCCATGTTTTTTTTCGGATCGGAATAATTTTAGCAAATTTGGTTTGGGGTTGACCAAGGGGGAAAAATCTGTACCATTTTATTTTAAAAACTGGCCAGTAGTTTTGAAGAAGATGATTTTTAAAGTTTTCATTTTTTTTTTTTTTTGTTGCCAAAGGCAACCAGAGTTCTACATGGGTTTTTGTTTATTTTAGCAACTTTTGTGAAGGTTGACCCAAGGATTTTTTTCCCCGCCAAGTTTAATCAAAAAATTTTCCCGTGGTTTCAGAGGAGATGTTGTTTAAAGGTTTCTCTATATCATTTAAGGCAAAAAAAGCCCCGCCCCTGGCGGCCCTGTTTTTTTACGGATCGGAATTTAAATTTTTGCAACTTTGGTTTAGGTTGACCCCCAAAAAAAATTGTTTCCAAATTTTTTGAAATCTGGCCGTTTTGTTTTGAAGGAGTGTTTTTTAAAATTTTTAAAAATTATTTTTTTTTTGTACCCTGGAACCAGATTTTACGGGTTAAGTTTATTTTAGAAATTTTTGTAAAGGTTTTGAAAAGGGTTTTAATAAAATTCTGCCCAAAGGGGTTTTTAAGGGAGATGTTTTTTTTAAAGGTTTTTTTTATCATTAAGGAAAAAACCCCCCCCTGGACCCATTTTTTTTTAGGTTGGGAAAAATTTTTTGAAACTTTTTTTAGGGGTTTGGGCCCGGGGAAATCTTCCAAAAATTTTTTTTAAAAAATTGGGCCCGTGTTTTAAAGAAATGTTTTTTAAAGTTTTCATTTTTTTTTTTTTTTGTTGCCATGGCAACCAGAGTTTAAGGGAAAAAAGTTTATTTTAGAAATTTTTTAAAAAGGTTTCCCCCCAAGGGGATCACCCCTCCCAAAGTTTTCAAATTCGCCCGGGGTTTTTTTTCGAGGAGATGTTTTTTTAAAGGTTTTTTTTTAAAATTTATAAAAAAAATTTTAACCCCTTCCCCTGGGGCCTGTTTTTTTAGGACGGAAAAATTTTTTTGCTTTTTTGGGGTTGGGGTTTAAACCCCCAAAAAAATCTTTTCCCAAAATTTTTTTTTAAATTTTGGGCCCCGTTTTTTAAAAAGGAGTTTTTTTTTAAAAAGTTTTAAATTATTTTTTTTTTGAGCCTTTTAAAAAAACCAGATTTACGGTCAAGTTTTTTTTTGAAACTTTTGTAAAGGTTACAAGTTTAATAAAATTCTGCCCAGGGTTTCGAGGGGTTTTTTTAAAAGGTTTTTTTTTATCTTTTAAAAGGAAAAATAACCCCTTTCCCCTGGGGGCCCATTTTTTTTTACGGATGGGGAATAATTTTTAAAATTTTTTGGTAGAGGTTGACCCAAGGAAACTCCCCCAATTTTTTTTAAAAAATTTGGGCCCAGTTTTTTAAAAAAGATAAATTTTTAAAGTTTTCTTTTTTTTTTTTTTTGTTGATGGCAAAGGGTTTAATGGATAAATTTTATTTTGAAACTTTTGTGAAGGTTGAAAAAAGGACACCCTCCCAAGTTTAAAAATTCTGCCCAGGGGTTTTAAGGAGTGTTTTTTTTAAAAAGGTTTCTTTATACAAAAAAGGAAAAAAACCCCCGCCCCGGGCGGCCTTTTTTTTTTAGGTCAAAATAATTTTAGCAATTTTTGGTAGGGTTGCCCCAAGGGAAAATTTTTCCCCCAAATTTTTTTAAAAAGACCCCCCATGAGGGCCCCAAAATCGCCCCCCTGAGAAAAATAGGTTGCCCAAGGGGAAATCTTTTCCCAATTTTTTTAAAAAAGGGTTGTTTTTAAAGTTTTTTTTTTTTTCTTTTTTTTTTCCCATGGAACCAGAGTTTTATGGTAATTTTATTTTGCAACTTTTGTGAAGGTTTCCCCCCAAGGGGCCCTTTTCCCAAAGTTTAATCTTTTTTTCCCCCGGGGTTTTTTAGGGGGAAAGGTTTTAAAAAGGTTTTCCTTTTTTTTAAAAAAAAATTTTGCCCCCCCTGGGGGCCCCATTTTTTTTGGGGGGGAAAAAAATTTTAGAATTTGGTGGGGTTTCCCCCCAAAAGGAAATTGTCAAATTTTTTTTAAAAATTCCCAGACTTTTAAAGAAGATTTTTTTTTTAAGGGTTTTATTTTTTTTTTTTTTTTTTTTCCAAAGGAACCCAGGTTTATTGGTAAGTTTTTTTTTAGTTTTTTTGGGAAAGGGTTTCCCCAAGGATAACCCCCCCCCAAAATTTTAAATAAAATTTTTGGCCCGGGGGTTTTTTAGAAAAGATGTTTTTTAAAAAGGTTTTCTATTACTATAAGGCAAATAAGCCCCCCCCCTGGGGCCTTTTTTTTTTTACGGTCGAATTTTTTAGAACTTTGGTAGGGGTTTCCCCCCAAAGGGAAACATTTTTAAAAAATTTTTTTTAAAAAATTTTGGGCCAGTAGTTTTGAAAAAGTTTTTTTTTTAAATTTTTCATTTTTTTTTTTTTTTTTCCCCTGGAAACCGGTTTTCTTTTTTCAATTTATTTTAGAATTTTTTTTGTAGAGCCCAAAAAAGGCCTTTTCCCGAATTTTCTTTAAAGTTTGTCGGGGGTTTCAGAGGAATTTGTTTAAAGAAAATTTTGTGGGGGACGACGAGCAGACCCCCCCCCGGGGAAAAAAAAGGGGGCGATAAAAAAAAGTCCTTGACCCACTTTTGTCGGGGGGCAAAAATTGGCCAGTAGTTTTAAAAAAAGATGTTTTTTTAAATTTTATTTTTATTTTTTTTTTCCCCCATGGCAACCAAGTTTAATGGAAAAGTTTTTTTTAAAAAATTTTTTAAAGGGTTTCCCCCCAAGGTTTCCCCCTGAAATTTTAAAATCAAATTTGTCCGGGTTTTAGAGGAGAGTTTTTTAAAAAGGTTTTCTAAAAAATTTTTAAGCAAAAAAAGCCTGCCCTGGCAGATTTTTTTTTTTTGGGTGGAAAAATTTTAGAAAATTAGGTAGGGGTTTGACCCAAGGAAAATTTCTGTACCAAATTTTTTTGAAAGGGCCCATTTTGTTTTAAAGGAGATGATTTTTAAGTTTTAAATTTATTTTTCTTTTTGTAGCCATGCAACCAGGTTTTTTAGGGTCAATTTTATTTTAGACTTTTGTGACCCTCACCCGGGAAAATTTCCCTCCCGAGTTTCATTAAATTTGTCCGCGGTTTCGAGTGATGTCGTTTAAAGCAAACTTTTGAGACGGAAAAAACAGACTATGACGAGTGCCCCGGGACAAAAGGGCGATACAAAAGTACCTTGAGCATTTTGCTGGGGAGCAAAAAAACAGACCCCCCTCCGGCGGCCATGTTTTTCGTGTATCAAAATAATTTGAAAAATCTTGGTGAGAGTGACCTAAGGAAACTCTTGCAAAATAATTTTGAATCCCCCAGATTTTGGAGGGGGAAGATTTTTACTTTAAACATATAAAAAAATCCCCCCCTGGGGGCCCATTTTTTTTTGTGTATCAAATATTTGAAAAATTTGGTAGGGGAGCCCTAAGGAACATCGGGCCCAAAAACTTTGAAATTAGCCGTACTTTTGGAGGAGAAGTTTTTTCAAATTTGTAAATTACATAAAAGAAAAACTGGCTCCCCCCCCTGGCGGCCTGTTTTTAACGATAAGAAATTTGTACAATCTTGGTAGGAGTGACTAAGGAAATTGTGCCAAATAATCGAAACCCAGCCAGTATTTTGACCAAGAGATTTTCAAATATTTATATATTTCTATAAGGAAAATGCTCTGCCCCATGGTGGCCCATGTTTTTAAAGGGATCAAATAATTTGAAAAATCTTGTAGAGAGTGCCTAAGGAAACATCTTTTCCAAAAAATTTTGACATCCAGCAGATTTTGGGGAGAGGATTTTTAAAAATTTGTATTATAAAAATAAGAAAAATTGGTCCCCCCCTGGCTCCCATGTTTTTCAACGGATAAAAAATATTTTGGAAAATTTGGTAGAGGTGACCAAGGACTCTGTGAAATTAACTTTGGTATTTGAATATTGAATTTTGGGGGGGTGGTATTGGGCATAAATTGTTTTGTAAAGGGTCAGGTAATTTTAACAACCTCCCCAGATATGGATTTGGGTTAATTTTAAAATTGATGTTTGGTAATGCTCTAAAATGAATCAATAATGCAATATTAATCCATCTGGGTTTTGATTTTTTAAAATTTTAAATAGGGGTGGGTGATCCAGAAGACTGGTTATTGCGAGTGTTTTCTGGGCAGTTCGATATCCGTTTTTATTTTTTCCATAATGGTATTTTGAATACTAAAAAAATCCCAACATATTGCAAATACATTCCCATATGGGCTCTTGTGCATGGAATTTCAACATGAGGGGGGGGGGGGGCTATCCCCCAATGAAAGTTTTAAGGGTTTATGGGTAATGTTCCCGACAAAAATTAAGTTTAAAAATTCCCTTCCCCCAAGCAGTGTTAGTTTTAACCCACTTTCTTGGACGTTGTCCAATGGTCAGGTTTTTTTTAAGTCATTTTTCCTAATTACAAGAAAAACTTGGACAATTTTGTTTTACAAAAAGATTTATAAGACTTAATGGCATTTCAAATTTATTTTTTTATTTTATTCACATTTTTGCTTTTTAAAAATTATCATTTAAAATTTTTTTCAGAACTTCAGTTAAATAAATTTTTAGAAAAAAATCTTTTGTACCCGTTTCCCATATGGAAAAAAAATAAAAAATTGTTTTTCAAGTTTTTTATCTAGAGGATGCATTTTTCACATAAAATTGTATGTCATAAAAGACACCCCCCCAACCCTTAAGATAAAAAACTTCAATAAAAAAGCCAATTTAAAAATTTTTATATTTAAAATCTTTTCAATTTCTTTTCCAAAAAAAAAACCCCAAAAAAAAAAGCGGTAAAATAAAATTATTTAATTTAATGGGAAAAGTGAGATCTTCATGCTTCTGAGATTTTGAGGATGAAAGAAAAAAAGATCGGACATATCATAATATTTTGATTGGTTTATCAATTAAAAATAGAATTTATTATATGACTTTTATTAATCAAAAGTCTAAGGGGAATTTAGCAAAATCTGAAAAAAAAGATTGTTAGATGATTTTCCTCTGGACAGTGGTTCTTTAAATAGATTAATTTTAAATGTGACAAATCAATTACAAAAATATTATTTTATTCCCCAATAAAAGTCGACTCTTTGATTCCTTTTACTTTTGTTTTTCAAACATAATGACAGTTTTTGCCCCATTTTTGTAAACCCGTTTATTTTGGAAGACCGCGATTTCCCGGGTTTTAAGACATTGTTTAGACAAACAAAAGAACCCAAATTTTTGGGCCCGGGTTTTATGGTATTGACATTTATTGGTTCTTTTATAGAAAACGCTATTGTTTTAAAACAAAATGCAGGAGAAGAATAAAAATTTTCATGGTAAATTTTCATGGATAGAACTTGAAAAGATGAAGAAAGGAAGGAAACCCAAATGTCATTTAAAATTTTTTTAGTATTTCCTGATTTTTTTGATTGATATATGTATTTAATTTTTAAAGATCCCGTAATTATGAAAAAGAAAGATATTTACGTAAAAAAATTTTGGGAAAAATCTTCTTTCGGTGGTCGAAATTTCACAACGTAGGTCTATGAACCGTAAAACGGCGACCCCAGTATCAAAAATGTTTCAAATGTAATTTTTTTTCAGGGAAAAAACAAAAAAATTTTTTTATATAGATTGTAAAATGATTTAAAGTTTCGGCAACAAGCTATTTATTTATTTTTTTTTTTTTTATTTTTTATTTTTTTTGCCGATAAGAATTTTTTGCTGTTTAAAAAAAGACTTCGTCAAAATTTTGGGTTTAAAATTTGTTGAAGTAAAGGTTAAAAGATAAGTGATCGGTTCTATGAAATATTTTACCCTGGTAAGACTTGTCGGTACATTGTTGAGAACTGTATTTTTTTCGGCCGATGGGGTTCTGAGTTTATTTTTTTCCGGTCATCTGTAGCTTTTTTCGGCCCTGGACCGAAAAGGGCCCATCCAAACTGAATCTCGCTGAGGAAACCCTGGGAAAGACCCATCGAACAGCATAAAAACCAGAATCGCTGCGAGTAACTCGAGGTGAAGGTTTTATGTGTTCGTGCTCCTGTGGTCTGGAATGGGATTTTAAAAATTTAAAAATTTGGTAAGGTTTAACTGTGGTTTTTTGAGACAGGCTTTATGGGTACCCATTTAGTGCGTTTAAAAATGAGTTATTGAGGGAAAAAAGTTTAAAAAAGGTCAATAAATCCAAAAAAATGATATGAGGTTTGGTTCTAGTGCCTGCATTTCTCCCTTTTGATCTATCCCTATGAATTTTAAATTTTTTAAATTATAACGTTTTTTTTGTTTTGATTTGTCCAGACAAAAAATTAAATATAAAATTTACAAAAGGGGAATAAATTAAAAAAATGATGTGCGAGTAATGGTTCTTTTAGCATGGACACAAAGTGCGACAGATGGATAGCGAAAAAAGCGGATTTAGCTTCAGGGGCATAAAAAATTGCCCCATCAAGAATCTGTGACCCCGTAATTGAGCAGTGCTAAATTTTGTTTAATTCTATCAAAATATCTCAAAAAAGGGCCATTTATGATAGAAGAAGGGAAAAAAGTTTGAGAGAAAGAAAGACTAGGGAAGGATCCCTATGGTTTTTATTAAACGGTGACACAAAAAAATAGCTGAGCCTTTCATGATGGATTGCTTCCATTTTTAGTCTTTTTAAGTTTTTTTGGGCTTTTATGCGAAGGGAATTAGACAGCATGCAACGAGTAATATGCATGCTTTTTTTAGCCCCCAATTTATTTTTGTTTAAAAAATTTTCTACTTAATATGTTGGAAATTACTAAATTTAAAAGGGCATTGGTTGGTGGAGGGGATGCCGATCCTGCAGTAACGGCCTTTGAATGGTTCAGGATCTGTGGTGCTGTTAACCGGCGTGATATTGACCATTGTCAAATTCCCCTCCAAAGGATTGCCCGGAAAAAACCCGCTGGGTAGTTTGGTGTTTAATAAAACCCCTGAAGGAAAAGAATTGATATTTCTTTTTTATCCCTTTTTTAATGAAAATTTAAAAAACAAAATTTAAACTTTATGAAAATCAATTAATTTAACTTGAAAAGAGATATGAAAAAAAAGGGAAAGTTTTTCGTGAAGCAAATGCCCCCCTGGCATGCTTGTCAGAACCAAAATTTTTTTTTCTTTTATATTTTTATGTACATATTTGAAACACTTTTATGTGTGTTAAAAAAAAATTTCTATTTTAGATTCAAAGCATTTGTTCATCGCCATATAATTTATCCGTTTTTTATGGTACCCCCAAAAGGGGTTTTTTCTATCATTTTTAAAAATATTTTGAACAGTGTCATTTAACCCTTTCCCTCATATAGACTAATTTTTGACGCACTCAATAGGTACCACTTTAAAGCCTGATCTGCAGAAAGCCACAGTTAAACCTTACCAAATTTAATTACAAAATCCTCTTTTCCAGACTATGAGGAGAGCGAACAGCATTAAACCTGATCAGCCTGCGAGTTATTTGCAGGCTGATCTGGTTTTTATGCTGTTCCCATAGTCTTTTCATGGTTTCCTCTATGGGGGAAAAGGGGTTTTAAAGCTATTCCATTTTTAGCCTGGTGACGGGACAATTTGTTCAAGCAGTTTGCACCCTTTTAGCATATAATTTTCAAACATAACACTAAACGTTATTTTACTAAATTCAAAAACATCTGAACACCCACTGGTTCCAGAAATTATGTCATTTTAAGGTATTTCATCTTAAGTTCTCTTTTAGGAGTTGATGTCTTTAACAGCAAAGTTGACAAACACAATTAACGGTTTTAAATTTGCCCTGCACTGGATTGTACCACAAGCTGCTCCAGACCCACGGTTTACCTGTTTTACACCTTTTCATAAAGTTGTCATCATTTGACTTGTCATTCATATTCTTATTATTGCAAATGTCAAATGCAAACTATGTCAATTTTTTTTTTCACTTTCCCTTTTAAACTTATCTATCAGGAAACAAGTTTTAAATTTTTATCTAATCCCTCTTGACAGTTCCTGGGTTGGACCAGTACTTTGCATCTAGGAAAGCCATGAAAAAATCCTTGCCCCTAGCATGGTTTGAACCCACAACCTTCTGATCTGGTGTTGTGTAGACTACTACTCATGCAAGGTGCCTACTTATTCAATGATCCAGCCAGTAGGTACTCAGCATACATGCTGTTATGAAATATTCTGACAGCCTCTTCACATCTTCAAACTGTGGTGATACATACAGGCTTTGAGAATTTTTTGTAGTTGTGCCTGAAAACTTCAGGAATGTCAATCCATGTCACTTCTGAGCAATTTTCAAATTGGGTTAACACACTGATTTTTTCCTTGAATTTTGAATTGGTCCAGTACCCCTTCATTTGCAAAAAATTAGCATTTCTCAAAATTGTGAAAAAAGCAGAAGCGTTTCTGCTGAAATTGTGAGGAGAAAATGTGGGTTTATAACAGAATTTCCTTGTGTTTTTCTACAAAATGGTAGGGAAGAAAAGAATCTTTGAAATTAATTCAGCTGAGCAGAAATGATTTAAACCATGCCTTTATCAAATATACACTTCTGAATCGCAAATAAATAAGGGCGCCTGCCCTTGACTTTTTTCATTTTATCTGTGTCCTAAATACCTTGCATAAGGTACATGTACATATTTGTAATTTGTGTGAAGAATGTTTGCTTACAAATAAGTCCCTCAGTGAGACTCAAGATCTTTTAATTCTCGTGTTAATTCAACTAGATCAAGAGGTTTGTGTGTATTTTATCTGATGCCTAAAATAGATATATGGTATACCTATGTATGTCTTTTCATACCAAAATCACAAAAGTGTACATATCATGACTACCTAGAGGTAAAGATCCATCCCGAAGAAATGAAAATAATCTCAAACTAAAAACCTTTTATGTATGTAATATTTTAGTCATGAATGTTCATGTACAAATTTATAACTTGAATGTTACTTTACTGTCCTTTTAAACAGTATATATATGATACAATGACTTTGACATGAAAACTGTGTATAATCTGAGCTACATTTTTGCATGAGCAAACAGAGAAGACCCTGACCAGACAGCTCGTGGAAGATTTCTGTTCACCAATGTATCAAAACATGTCAATATGGGTTGAAGGGGTAAAATAAACTAGTACAATAGCTGGCTTGGTCTTTAAGATTAGAAATGACCGGACCTGATGAAGTATTATGGATGTATTTTATTTTAAACGGGGGGGGGGGGGGACTTTTTCATCAAAAGGAGGTAGGGTCAAAGGGCAAAGGGCATTTATACGGGGAGAGTCCTCCCCTTTAAAAACTGCCAA
>CM037780.1:76105307-76155307 GCA_021229015.1 Solen grandis | reverse complement strand
TGACATGATATCATATCCAGTCACGTTATACTGACATTTGGCCAACTTGTCCTTGAATTCCCTGAATATGCTGAGTGCTAAACAAGACAGATATATCCAGAACCATTTTTTTTTTAAGAAACTTTGGTATTTTGCAGCTAGGAATTCGAACCTACAACCTTACAGTTATCATAACATTTATATTAATGCCTTCTATTGTTTAATGTTAAGATGCAGAGTACAAATAAACTCCTATAACACTAATTCAAACTAGAGCTATCACTGAAGGTGATTAATACCCCCGCAAAATACTTTAATGCAGGAGAAGCACGACTTCAGGCAGAGCATAGATAAGAACCTGTATACATAGTATATTGGTTGTGATATTAATAAGTAAAGTTTTTATTTAAAGTTGATAGAGAGTCAATAATGGTTGTTTGTCACAGAAGTTTAAAAATATAAGGTAACAGTTCTTGGACACTGCACTTCTCCTAGTCGCCATCTGTTTACATTTTAAGTTTCAAGTATATACCATGTATAATATTCGAGTTATGTTCAGGACAAGAAAAACAAGGAAAAGTAACAAAGGGAAATAACTCTGTAATTACTCTAGATAGAGTTATGGTTCTTGTGCACTGCACTTCCTCATATTGTGGTTGACCATTGTATGAAATTGTTTTGAAATCCAACCAGTAGTTTACAAGTTATACTCTGGACAAGGAAAAGTAACTAAGGGCAATAACTCTGTAATTCCTATAGATAGAGTTATGGTTCTTGTGCACTGCACTTCCTCATATTGTGGTTGACCATTGTATGAAATTGTTTTGAACTCCAACCAGTAGTTTACAAGTTATACTCTGGACAAGGAAAAGTAACAAAGGGCAATAACTCTGTAATTCCTATAGATAGAGTTATGGTTCTTGTGCACTGCACTTCCTCTCATTGTGCTTGACTATTGTATGAAATTGTTTTGAAATCCAACCAGTAGTTTACAAGTTATACTCCGGACAAGGAAAAATAACAAAGGGCAATAACTCTGTAATTCCTAGATAGAGTTATGGTTCTTGTGCACTGCACTTCCTCTCATTGTGCTTGACATTGTATGAAATTGTTTTGAAATCCAACAGTATTTACAAGTTATACTCCGGACAAGGAAAAAATACAAAGGGCAATAACTCTGTAATTACTCTAGATAGAGTTATGGTTCTTGTGCACTGCACTTCCTCATATTGTGGTTGACCATTGTATGAAATTGTTTTGAAATCCAACCAGTAGTTTACAAGTTATACTCTGGACAAGGAAAATAACTAAGGGCAATAACTCTGTAATTCCTAGATAGAGTTATGGTTCTTGTGCACTGCACTTCCTCTATTGTGCTTGACCATTGTATGAAATTGTTTTGAAATCCAATCAGTAATTTACAAGTTATACTCCGGACAAGGAAAAAATACAAAGGGCAATAACTCTGTAATTACTCTAGATAGAGTTATGGTTCTTGTGCACTGCACTTCCTCTCATTGTGCTTGACCATTGTATGAAATTGTTTTGAAATCCAATCAGTACTTTACAAGTTATACTCCGGACAAGGAAAAAATACAAAGGGCAATAACTCTGTAATTACTCTAGATAGAGTTATGGTTCTTGTGCACTGCACTTCCTCATATTGAGGTTGACCATTGTATGAAATTGTTTTGAAATCAAACTTGTACTTTTCAAGTTATGCTCCGGACAAGGAAAAGTAACAAAGGGCAATAACTCCATAATAAGTCAAGATGGAGTTATGGTTCTTGTGCACTGCACTTCCTCTCCATGTGCTTGATCATTGCATGAAGTTGTATTGAATTCCAACTAGTGGTTTTCAAGTTATGCTCCGGACAAGGAAAATGCAACGGACCGCTGGACCGACCGACCGACCGACCAACCGACCGACCGACCGACCACCGGGTGACTCCTATATACCCCCCCAAACTTTGTTTCGGGGGTATAAAAACAACAACAAAAAAATAAAAATAAAGAAACAAGAGGGCCATGATGGTCCTGAAGTTGCTCACCTGAGAAACATTGCCTTGATTGTCTGTACAAGTTTATTGTAGCCTAGTCATACTGAATACCATTATCCATACAGCAAGATCATTTCAAATTCACACATCAAACAGTACCTTTGGGACAAATTTGAAGTATGTAGCTAAAAATACAAAAGTATGTAACTGGGTTATGGTCAAGGTCATCCAAGGTTAAAGTTCAATGCTACACACAAAACTGTACCAGTGGTCCAAATTTGAAGGCCATAGCTTAAAATATCAAGAGTAGGTCAAAAGGTCATGATCAAGGTCATCCATGGTTAAAGTTGAATTTCACAAACAAAATTGAACCTGTGCTCCAAAATTGAAAGTTAAAGCTCCCTATATAAGCCTATGTAAAAAACAAGTGAACATTGTGCATGGCCAATTTTGATTCAAGGACATATGATTTGAACAAACTTGGTAATGGACCACTATAATGACATACACCAAATATCTAAGATCCAGGCCTTGTTATTTCAAGAGTCCTTTTTTTCTAATTTTCCAAAATAAGTCTATATAAAAATGTGATTCCTTGGGCAGGGCCAATTTTGACCCCAAGGCACACCAAGGCCATAACTTTTACAAACTTGGAAAAGTTCCTCAAGGCCATGTAACACACCATATATCTTAACTCTAGGCATTGTGGTTTCTGATGAGAAAATATTTTCCTGTGTAAGCCTACATGGGCCCTAACTCCTGACTGAATTGGCCAATATCAGATATAATCGAGGTTAGCCAAGGAATATGGCTATAAGTTTCGTCACAAAATTTGAAGAAGATTGCTTAAGAAATGAAGATGCTAGAGTGTACACAAAGTGTAATTCGGCAATTTTCAATCATTCAAGGGACATAACTACAGACCTTGTTGGCAGATATCAGAGGACAGCACGCTCGACTATTCAAAATGTATGTTGGTAAATCAAATGAAATCCATTTCAATTCTTGCCCTTCAAATACCCTGTATATAATAATAGTAAAAAATGATAAACCTTGATAGTCTGATACCTCTGAATATGTTTATGAAGTCTAAAATCAATCCATTGCCTAGTTACTGAGACATAAGCATAATAACACCGTTCATGCAAAACTTTAACCAAGTATCCAAGTTAGAAAAGGGCCATAATTTGTATAAAATTCAGTCCAAAATTTAACCAAATTTTCTATTGCACCAAAATTTCTAAGTCAAAAAGGGGACATAATTTACAATGAATTCAGTCAAGGGTTATCAACCTTGGTTGTCTGATGCCTCTGAACAATATTCATAAACTTTCAAGTCAATACCATAAATGGTTATTGAGATATAAGGTTGATAGTAACTTGCATGCAAAACTTCAACCAAAAGCTGCAACGCCAACACCGATGCAAGGGTGACTACAATAGCTCTCATATTCTTCAAATAGTCTAGCTAAAAATTAGCCAGGAATTTGTGTTTATTAACATTGTCATAGGGTTTGAAGAAGATGCTTTAGAAATGAAGATGCTAGTGTGTACACAAAGCTTAATTTGGCATTTTTTTAAACATTCAAGGGACATAACTTCAGACCTTGTGGGCAGATATCAGCCATAATTTAACATGGCCAAGATATTATGGCTATAAACATTGTCATAAAGTTTAAAGAAGATTTCTTAAGAAATGGACACGTTAGGGTGTACACAAAATAAAATCTGGCATTTTTTAATCATTCAAGAGACTTAACTTTGGACCTTATAGGCAGATATTGGCCAAAATCAAGATGCTTGAGTGTACACAAAGTGAAATCTGGCCATTTTTAATCATTCAAGGGCCATAACTCTAGACCTACTGGGCAGATATCAACCATAATCAAACATGGCTGAGAGATTATGTTTATAAACATTGTTATAGAGGTTGAAGAAGATTTATAAAGAAATGATGATGCTATAAGGTACACAAAGTGGATATCAGCCATTATTTAACATGGCCGAGAGATTATGGCTATAAATATTGTCATAAAGTTTGTAGAAGATTGCTGAAGAAATAAAGATGCTAGTGTGTACACAAAATTTTGACAAACGTCCTAACAGATGGACAGACAGACAGACAACGTACATTAACTGATCACAGTTGCTTACCTTGAGCCTTTCATGCTCAGGGAAGCTTAAAACTGGATAACTTAAATACATATTGGTTAACAGTATATGTCATGAAACAAGAGGCCCATGAGGCCCTAAATCCCTCACCTGAGATAAATAGGTTGACCCAAGGAACATCTGTACCAATTTATTTTAAAATCTGGCCAATAGTTTTGAAGAAGATGACTTTTATAGTTTTCATTTTTTTTCTTTTTGTTGCCATGGCAACCAGAGTTCTATATGGATCAAGTTTATTTTAGGAACTTTTGTGAAGGTTGACCCAAGGATCATTCCTGCCAAATTTAATCAAATTCTGTCCATTGGTTTCTGAGGAAATGTTGATTAAAGTTTTCCCAATATACATATAAGGCAAATAAGCCCCGCCCCTGGCGGCCATGCTTTTTTACGGATCGAAATTTTTTTAGCAACTTTGGTAGAGGTTGACCCAAGGAACATCTGTACCAATTTATTTTAAAATCTGGCCAGTAGTTTTGAAGAAGATGATTTTTAAAGTTTTCATTTTTTTTTCTTTTTGTTGCCATGGCAACCAGAGTTCTATATGGATCAAGTTTATTTTAGGAACTTTTGTGAAGGTTGACCCAAGGATCATTCCTGCCAAATTTAATCAAATTCTGTCAATTGGTTTCTGAGGAAATGTTGATTAAAGTTTTCCCAATATACATATAAGGCAAATAAGCCCCGCCCCTGGCGGCCATGTTTTTTTACGGATCGGAAAATTTTTAGCAACTTTGGTAGAGGTTGACCCAAGGAACATCTGTACCAATTTATTTTAAAATCTGGCCAGTAGTTTTGAAGAAGATGATTTTTTAGTTTTGAAGAAGATGATTTTTAAAGTTTTCATATTTTTTTTTCTTTTTGTTGCCATGGCAACCAGAGTTCTACATTGATCAAGTTTATTTTAGGAACTTTTGTGAAGGTTGACCCAAGGATCATCCCTGCCAAGTTTAATCAAATTCTGTCCAGTGGTTTCAGAGGAGATGTTGTTTAAAGGTTTCTCTATACATATAAGGCAAATAAGCCCCGCCCCTGGCGGCCATGTTTTTTTACGGATCGGAATAATTTTAGCAACTTTGGTAGAGGTTGACCTAAGGAACATCTGTACCAATTTATTTTTAAATCTGGCCAGTAGTTTTGAAAAAGATGATTTTTAAAGTTTTGATTTTTTTTTCTTTTTGTTGCCATGGCAACCAGAGTTCTACATGGATCAAGTTTATTTTAGCAACTTTTGTGAAGGTTGACCAAAGGATCATCCCTGCCAAGTTTAATCAAATTCTGTCCAGTGGTTTCAAAGGAGATGTTGTTTAAAGTTTTCCCAATATACATTTAAGGCAAATGAGCCCCGCCCCTGGCGTCCATGTTTTTTTACGGATCGGAATAATTTTAGCAACTTTGGTAGAGGTAGACCCAAGAAACATCTGTACCAATTTATTTTTAAATCTGGCCAGTAGTTTTGAAGAAGATTATTTTTAAAGTTTTCAAAAAAAAATTCTTTTTGTTGCCATGGCAACCAGAGTTCTACATGGATCAAGTTTATTTTAGCAACTTTTGTGAAGATTGACCCAAGGATGATCCCTGCCAAGTTTAATCAAATTATGTCCAGTGGTTTCAGAGGAGATGTTGTTTAAAGGTTTCTCTATATACATATAAGGCAAATAAGCCCCGCCCCTGGCGTCCATGTTTTTTTACGGATCGGAATAATTTTAGCAACTTTGGTAGAGGTAGACCCAAGAAACATCTGTACCAATTTATTTTTAAATCTGGCCAGTAGTTTTGAAGAAGATGATTTTTAAAGTTTTCAAAAAAAAATTCTTTTTGTTGCCATGGCAACCAGAGTTCTTCATGGATCAACTTTATTTTAGCAACTTTTGTAGAGCCTCACCCAAGGATCATCCCTGCCAAGTTTAATCAAATTCTGTCCAGCGGTTTCAGAGGAGATGTCGTTTAAAGCAAATTGCTGACGACGCACGACGACGGACGAAGGGCGATTACAAAAGCTCACCTTGAGCACTTTGTGCTCAGGTGAGCTAAAAAAAAAGATCATGCAATGAAATGCACCATTAATATAATATCAATTAAATATATTGATTACACTAATACCTTTTACAGTAGACCTGTTTTGCAAGCTGTTGTCTGTTTTACCACAGGTATTTCAGCCCACCAGTGAATTATTTAACACTTCACCATACAATCACCAGTATTCCAATAAATACAATGTTAGACCAATGATTAACTCTGACCACACTGAAAGCAATAGATGATATCTCGAATCCACAAGAACTTTTTTCTCCAAGGCAATAAAAAAAAAATGTTGCTACGTGAATGTTACTGAAAATCATGTCATGCAACAATTTATCTATTATTAATGATAGACCATTTTTCAGTTTGAATGGTACAAGTTTGTACCAGCCAGATTGGCTTGAGAGAAAACAATGTGCTGGTTCCAGGGCAGGTAGAGAACAATGTGCTGGTTCAAGGGCAGGTCAATTCTAAGTCTGGTCAGATTCTGGAGTATTTCATCCTGGCCCCCATGTTCTCAAAAAAGAACAACATAGTTATGATCTCAAGCCCATACTCAAATACCTGGCTCAGCTTTAAGCCTAAGAATGATATTTGAGCCATATTCTCTAAAAGAATCTCACTAAAAAGTCATGCTCTAATTTAAGTTTGATTATGGCAGAGAGTTCTCAAACATTGTCTCAATCATAACTGGGTACAAAAACTTAGCTGAAAATGTGCTTATAGGACTTTGTGAAAACTGTTCATTGAACAATCTGAGTTGAGACTAAAAAATTAACTTATATCTGAATTAAATTTTCAGTAGGAGTATTATTTTTAATATCTTCAAGAGCCTGATCTCGAAAATACTAAAGTCCCATCTCAGGCTCAAGTTTGAGTCTGACTATGAAATCATGAACCATTTTTATTTTCAAGAACACATGGCCTGGTCAGCATGTGAGTTTAGGTCATTTTCTAGGTTGACACTCACACTACACAACTTTTACGTTTTAGCTATCATTATTCAAGTGACATTGATCTCCACCCACTCCTCTAAAACACAACCTCAGTTGACATTTTTGACACTGAGCAGTTTCACTGTAGACCAACAATCTGTACTGAACTAAAGATATGAGATGATATGAGGTGGCTGGGGACTGCCAAACATACCTGGTATCTGTACTGAACTTAAGATATGAGATGATATGAGGTGGCTGGGGACTGCCAAACATACCTGGTATCTGTACTGAACTAAAGATATGAGATGATATGAGGTGGCTGGGGACTGCCAAACATACCTGGTATCTGTATTGAACTAAAGATATGAGGTGATATGAGGTGGCTGGGGACTGCCAAACATACCTGGTATCTGTATTGAACTAAAGATATGAGATGATATGAGGTGGCTGGGGACTGCCATACATACCTGGTATCTGTACTGAACTAAAGATATGAGATGATATGAGGTGGCTGGGGATTGCCAAACATACCTGGTATCTGAATTGAACTAAAGATATGAGATGATATGAGGTGGCTGGTGACTGCCATACATACCTGGTATCTGTACTGAACTTAAGATATGAGATGCTATGAGGTGGCTGGGGACTGCCAAACATACCTGGTATCTGAACTGAACTAAAGATATGAGATGATATGAGGTGGCTGGGGACTGCCATACATACCTGGTATCTGTACTGAACTAAAGATATGAGGTGATATGAGGTGGCTGGGGACTGCCATACATACCTGGTATCTGCACACAGTGCCGTCAGCAAGAACAGCATTCGCATATCAAAGAACTGAAATGAACAAATTTACATGTCAATTCCACTAAAATACAAACTCATTACTCAAAAAATCATTAAACAAGAAGGCCATGAAGGCCCTGGAATCGTTCTCCTGAGAATTAAGTATTGTTGGGAGGTAAAGGAACAGCCAATATCTTATGACATTACGGAAAATGGGGTCTGCACCCCGGCCAGCCATATTTTTAGACAGATCCAAATAATTATAACAGTCTTGACAGAGAGTACCCCAAGGAACATCTGTGCTAAAGAAACTTTTAAATCCAATATAAAGTACTTTTGGACAAAAAGATTTTTCAAATTTGTACTATATGTATACATTTAAAAAAAAGGCTCCTCCCTTTGGCGGCCATATTTTTCGCAAATCCAATTAATCTTGGTAGTAAGTCACCCAAGAAACATATGTGCCAAAAAACTTTTAAATCCAGCCAGTACTTTTGAACAAGAAGATTTTTCCGCCCCTGGGGGGCCATGTTTTTCAACCAATCCAAATATTTTTTATAATTTTAGTAGAGAGTGACTCAAGGATCATCTGTGCCAAAAAAATTTGAAATCCAGCCAGTACTTTTGGATAATAAGATTTTTCTAATTCATACTATACACATATAAGGATAATGGGCTCCACTCCTGGCAGCCATGTTTTTTGACAAATCCAAATAATTTTTACAAACTTTGTAGAGAGAGACCAATGGAACATCTGCGCAAAAATATTTTAAAAATCCAGTCAGTACTTTTGAAGGAGAAGATCTTTTAATTTTTCACATTTTTCCCCTTTTAGTTGTCATGGTAACCAGATATTGGCATGGAATTTAATTCTTCAAACGATTTTGGATCACCAAAGAAACATTCCTGTAAAGTTTTATAAAATTGGTCCTTGTGTTAAGATGTTTTAGTTAAATGTTGATGACGGATGATGGACATATATCGGTCACAATTATACCCTCCCCATTATCATCATCAACATCATCATCATCATTTAACGGTTTTTTTTTCTTTTTCTTTTTGCTTACATAAGCTAATGTATATACAATTGACCTTTCATTTGGGTATTGAAGAAATCAAAATTCAATATCAGTTCATCACAAAGAGGAAGCAAGTCAAAGCAAAGTAATGACAAAAGAAGCGAAGCCGTATTCCTTGCCCAGTGTTTGACGTCAGTCCATCATGAATAATGGACAATAATACATAGGAAAATGACAACACCAAAAAGATTTTGGTTCAATATAGACAAAAATAAGACAGAGAATTAATGGCTTGGGAAATTCCAAACAATGGGAGAAATAAATTTTGAAGGGGGGGGGGGGGGGGGGGGGCAAAATTTCAAACAATATTTTGGTTTAACATAGAAAGGGGTAGGTAGAGATTCAACTTTAGGACTGAAAGGTTTCAAACAGATTACGTGAAGTGGCATACCTTGATATCAAACTTCAGATCAGGATCCTTGTATGTCTTCAGCCGTTGTACAATCCCCTCCACACAGCCATTCTTACTGCAAACACAACAAGACAATCCTAGGAATGAATGGTGACTTACAACACATATTTTGTTTTATCTATTTAGAATACATAATTTTTTGCTTCATCACAACTAATGATGTTAAAGCCAATGTTATACAGTGCAAATAATAGATCATGCTTTTGACTGTTTGTTGTTAAATCATTACAATGCAAACATACTGAACATTGCACTTGTGGCCATATTTTATTGGCAGCCATTCCAATAAAATTCCTTTAAAGCATCAGTATTTTTGTTTTTGTCAGAGATATCTTAACTCCATAATCACAAATAATTTAAATTATTCCGTTGTTTACTTGTTAAAGCTATCAAGTATTTAACTCAATAATGCATTACAAGGTAAGATCAAGATGAAGGGACAGTATTTATATTCCAGTCACCCAAAGTCCACAAGTTGTCATGGCAATCAGTGACCTGTCACATGAAAGGTCATGGTCTACTTACCTGCAGGCAGTCTGAGCCTGGACATTGTTGAAGATGAGGTTACACAAGCATTTCTGGGCCTCTACCGTCACTGTAACAACAAGAAATGGGGATTAAAATAGAACATTTATATGACTTAAAAATAGGCATTGACTTTGTGACATTGACCTGTGACAAATAGGCCCAAACATTTAGGATAAGCAATAATACCTAAGCATGCTTCTAAAGAAATAATAACAAGTGACAGGAATTGTCACAAAACCAGGTTTTCTATTCGCAATGATTCATCCCAATACAGATTATTTGTATCAGTCAAATAATTTTGTGCTCAATGTCTATTAAATCTAATGCCAAAAAAATAACTAAGGGCCATAGCTCCATCAAAATGGTAAAACTGCAAAACCAATCATTACTATATATTTTAAAATTAAGGAGTTATGCTCCATATCAGGAATTTTTACGAAGGGGCAAACATGTAACTCCAAAATTATGAACCACAGAGTGAAGTTCCTATGCACTGCATTCTGCCTCAATGAGATGTATGCACCTATAAAGTTTCAAGTCAATACCTCTTATAATGTAGGAGTTATGCTCCGGACAAGGAATTTTATCAAAGGGGCATAACTGCATCAAAAATGGTCAAACTGCAAAACACAGGTAATATTCTCCAGGGTGACTTAGTGAAGGCACTTCTGTTAAAGTATGGACAAAATTTATTAAGAAATGTAGGAGTTGTGCACGAAAGAGTATTTCCCTTTATATTACATCCGTTAAGGGGCAAAGGGCCATAACTGCATCAAAAATAGTCGAACCACAAAACCCTGACAATATGCGCCAGGCCACTATGTAATAATGCTTCTGTAAAAGTTTAGGCCAAATCTGTTGAAAAATGTAGGAGGTCAGTTGCGCACAGAAGAAATTGTTTACGCCCGCACACCCACCCACCCGACCGCCAACATACCCCAATCTAATAACCAGAGTTATCCTTCGGAAAACCTGGTTAATAAAGCCAGATCTTCACTAGCATTCAGTTTATCATAACTTAACATGTTTTTGTGACATTGACTTTTGAAATGCAAATCTTAAAATAATAAGACCTACTTAGAATAGTTTCCATAGGTGTATTTGTGAAATGACATATTAGGCACAGATCCTTAAATCAAATGGGATCACCCCTAAGTAATGAGCAATCATTGAACTAAATCGTCAATTACATCTGAAGTTACCAAAAGGACAAGGTTAACCCTTTCCCTCATATAGACTCATTTCGACGCACTCAATAGGTACCACATCTGATCTGCAGAAAACCACAGTTAAACCTTTCCAAATTTAATTACAAAATCATCATTTCCAGACCACTGAGGAGCAGCGAATAGCATAAAACCTGATCAGCCTGCGAGTGTATAAGACTGGATATCAAACCGAGGCGAAAAATTTCAACAACACAAATGTGTCTAAAGACCATGCATGTGTATGCAACTGAACCATGGCCCAATATGTTAGGGAAACACAAACACTTGGTGACCTTTGATCTGGCCACACAGTTCAAGAAAATAACACATTTGGTAATGGAGATTACTTGACCCAAATCATTTTAAATTCTGACCATGACACACAAAATTACACGGCTGACATAAGGATCCATCAACACAATACATTATCGTATACAGTATACAGTGGATACTGACAAAGTTCAAACAAGCACTGTGACCGTTAGCTGCCATCAAGGTTTATGCATAAAGCACATCCTCTAGTTATGGTGATCATTTTCATCAAAATGTTTTGGAATCTGACTCTGAAAGTTACAGCTCAGAGATGGAATTTCTTAACACACACACAAACATGTGTGGATAGCAGTTAACAATATTCTTTTCCACCTTTATCATGGCAGGGACATGATTTTTCAACAACAACAAAAAATGTCTTCATACAGGGAAGGCATGCTTTTGGTATCACATGCAACCATCAAATTCATGTCTAACCTCTGCATACAGATGATTACAAACACTGTAAGATCCGTAAGATCAGGGCCAAAGCTTGGCTTGTATTTCGTATTGAAGGAGTTCAAGATTTTAGGTATCTGCAAATTCTATAACTTCAAACCAAAATTGCTATACATACTGGTAATACTTAAATACAATGTATAAACAATTATTTATTTTTTTTACATATTGATTGATTTAACTTAAATCCCCATGAAAACTGGTTAATGTGACAAACAAAACATACATAAAGTACTCATGAATATGTATGAGTTTATTTATATGTATATGTACACTTTGCAAACAGAGCAGAACAAGAAGCAGCTGCCTGACTGGGGTCTCTTCTATTTGCTCATACTATATCTTAGCTAAGATACTAGAGTCTGCATACACTGTTTCATATAGCATTTAATGTTCAGTAAACTGATATTCTTAAGTCACTATTTGTACATGAATATTCATGAGTTAAAGGATTAAAGTATTTGATAATTACTTTGATATCAAGAATCTTTTGACAAGTTGCAAAATATTGCCTCTGTAGGTCAAACGACTAGCCCAAATGATGTCGCTAGAATCACCAATATATTAAATGATAGTAGGAAATTATTTCCCCATCCCATTAAAGAAGATTTCCAGCACATTTACATGAATATTTCTGGTACTGATCAAGCTCTGTCACATGGTCAGATAGGCCTTCGTAGGTCAAGCATAATCATTAGTGCTTGAAATTAAAAAAGTGTCTGGTGAGTGTCCCCAAGCCTAATTCTGTAATTCATGCATGGTAATATGATTCCCTTGTGAAAGTTGGAGAGTGTGTTTATACTATATATGCTGGGCACCTTTTTGTAAAACAATCCCACCTCCCAGGCCACAAAAAAGGACTAATGTATTATCTAGACTAGTTGGATAATATTTTTGCCATCAGAGAAAATTGAAATTTCCATAAAGTTGAGGACTATACTCCCAGATGAAGTGGTGCATGCACTTCTTTTTTTAGATGGCTTATATTTATATTTATGTAAATTAGGCAGTTTCTACAGCTGATTGTTGGCTGTGAAATTCCGTAATTGTTGATAGAGTAATGGTATTGTAGATAATCTGTAATATAAAGGACCAGGTGAGTCAATGATCTATTACAAACTGAGAGTTTCAAAATATTCAAGCAAAACTGACGTATCTGTAGTATTGCATCTTTAACCAAAAGTTCAACAAGAGCTGTCAGAGGACAGCATGCTCGACTATTCAAAATCCTTGTTGGTAAATCAAATGAAATCTACTTCACATACCCTGTATATAATAATAGTCAAAAATGATAAACCTTGATAGTCTGATACCCCTTAATATTTTTATGATGTTTAAAATCAATCCCATGCTTTACAGACATAAGCACTGTGCATGCAAAACTTAAACCAAAAATCCAAGTTAGAAAAGGGCCATAATTTGCATAAAATTCAGTCCAAAAGTTATCCTCCTTAGTTTTCTGATGCCCCTGAAGACACTCCTTAACTTTCTAGTCAATTCCTTAAGCAGTTTCTGAGATATAAGCTGGATAGTAGCTTGAATGCAAAAATTTAACCAAAATTCTAAGTTAAAAGGGGTCATAATTTTTAAAATATTCGATCAAGTGTTATCTTTCTTTATAGTATGATACCCCTAAACATATTAAAGATGTTTCAAATCAATTCCATACCTGGACTCTGAGATATAAGCATGAAAGTACCTTGCATGCAAAACTTAAACCCAAATTTCTAAGTTAAAAAGGGCAATAATTTGTACCATATTCTATCAAGAGTTATCTACCATGAAAGTATGATACCCCTAAACATACTAAAGATGTTTCAAATCAATCCCATGCCTGAATACTGAGATATTAGCATGTGAAAGTAACTTGCATGCAAAACTTAAAAAAAAAAATTCTAAGTTAAAAAGGGCAATAATTTATACCATATTCTATCAAGAGTTATCTACCATGAAAGTATGATACCCCTAAACATACTAAAGATGTTTCAAATCAATCCCATGCCTGAATACTGAGATATTAGCATGAAAGTACCTTGCATGTAAAACTTTAACCAAAAATTCTAAGTTAAAAAGGGCAATAATTTGTAACATATTCTATCAAGAGTTATCTACCATGAAAGTATGATACCCCTGAACATATTAACGATGTTTCAAATCAATCCCATGCCTGGATACTGAGATATTAGCATGAAAGTACCTTGCATGCAAAACTTTTTAAAAAAATTCTAAGTTAAAAAGGGGCCATAATTAGTAACATATTCTATCAAGAGTTATCTACCATGAAAGTATGATACCCCTAAACATATTAAAGATGTTTCAATTCAATTGCATGCCTGGATACTGAGATATTAGCATGAAAGTACCTTGCATGTGAAACTTTAACCAAAATTTCTAAGTTAAAAAGGGGCCATAATTTGTAATATATTCCATCAAGAGTTATCTAACTTGGTTGTCTGATGCCCCTAAACATATTCATAAACTTTCAAGTCAATACCATAAATAGTAATTGAGATAAAACTAGATAGTCGCTTGCACGCAAAACTTTAACCAACTTTTCTATTGCATGCAAAACTTTAACCAAAATTTCGAAGTTAAAAAGGGGCCATAATTCATATTAAATTTAGTCAAGAGTTATCTACCTTGGTTGTCTGATGCCCCTGAACATATTTATAAACTTTCACGTCAATACCATAAATGGTTACTGAGATATAAAGTTGATTGTAACTTGCATGCAAAACTTTAACCAGAAGCTGCAACGCAAACGCGACGCCGACGCAAGGGCGACTACAATAGCTCTCATATTCTTCGAATAGTCAAGCTAATACATATGCATATAAATAAGTTATGCAAAACTTTAACAAAAGCATTACTTATGCTGGTGCCGATACTTGGCTGAGGAGAGCTCTCCTTATTTTCCAAAATAATTAAGCTAAAAATAGCAGATTAACAGACAAAGTCAGTCAACTGTTGATCTGTCAATCACCTGAGACACAAGTGGCAGACTGACAGAGATCAGACCAGGTCAATAGGAGCTTAACCTCCGTGGTCTGAGAATAAACAGGACAATAAGCAGCTACGAACTGTCTAGTGAAGGACAGAATGATTACCAGTAATTTAAAATATATCAATACACATACTAAGTGAGAAGGACTTACTGAGATGATGCCATCTGAATGGATCTACATATTCTACATCAATATATAGTTCTTCAAGTTTTAAAATAAATTCTTCTAGTGTTTATCTCACAAATAATTCTTTCTTTAAACAAGCTTTAAATAATTATGTAACTTCTGGAGGTCATAAGCATCAGATATGATTTAATTATCAGCTTCCTAGCAATGTATGAGAGTGCCTTGCCTTTACTCTGTAGATCAAGAATGGAATCAAAGCAGAATGTCTCTATCAAGGTCAGGATTCCCAGAGATGTGTGTTAAGGGGCATGAAGAGTTATGAAACTAGCAAAGTCAAATGTTTTTTTGCTTGAGCCCTCAAATATTATTGTCATGTGACTCTGTGACTAAAAGCTTTACAATTTAAAGAATTCATCATGTATTTGAAAATCATGGTTCCCTGCTTAAACTCAGAGCACAATTGGATCCACATGATTACCCTGGTTTCATCCTTACATAACAGTGACTGTTGTAAGGCCACCTGATACTGAGCAAGGGATCATATATATATAGCAGATGGCTGAGGCTAGTGAGGTTTAGTGAAACAGTCCAAAATATTTCATCCCATGGGAAGAAACAGCGAAACATAATTGTCTTCATATCATGAAGATGCATTTGAAAAATAGCCAAACAGTGTAATTCAGATCAACTGGAGATTAAACAGTGGTTTCTGGTTTGAAACAAGTATAAACAGAACTGCCATTGACATGGCGCAAATAACCCCCGCATGCCACTTTGTAACAGGATAAAATGCAAATGAGGGTTACAGTTCTTGGGCAATGCACTTCCCTTTAATGAGATATATCCAAATATGAAGTTTCATATTGAAACTTTTTATCATTTTATCAGGACAAAAATTAAGTATGAAAATTTACAATGGGCAATAACTCCCAATATTATGCAACAGAGAGTTATGGTTCTTGGTCACTGTACTCCTTCATAATGATCTATCCACATATGAACTTTCTTTTTGATACCTTTTAAAAAAAATTTGGTTTTGGACTGCACACCCACCTCAATAAGATCTATCCACATATGAAATTTCAACTTCATATCTTTTGTACTTTTTGAGTTATGGTCCGGAGAAGAAACCCGACAGGCTGCAGGACAGATGGACAAGCTGAATAATTTTTAATTTTATAATCATGTATACATTGGAACATAGAACAACATACCATCAGGGTCACCCAGCTGTATTGTAACACCACTCTCCTCTTCCCCCTGCCGTGCATAATGCTCAAGTCCAGCCAGGCCCATGAAATGGGACAGTCCATTGTCTGTCACCATGGCCCCAAGCCGACTCTTCTCCCGACTGAAGAGTCGCAGCGTTTGTAAACATAGGCAGTGACACTGGGATGAGGCCTTCTGGGTAAGCCGCATGAAGAGGCTGTCGATCACCCGCTGTAGTGCAAGAGATACATGCCACGTTACCAGACATATCTATTACCCAAACCACCAAATCAATAGTTTTAAAAGCACTTCCAAATCAACATTAACCACCTTATGTAAAACACAAGGTTTTCAAACTTCAGAGAATAATTCCAAGTGTTAACTAACACACTCTGGTACTCTGAAAATCTATTGTTTGACAAAGAATGGTATATCATATTGCTCAAAAACAAAACCAGTCCACATGTCATTTTATACCTGGTAAGATTTTGCTGAGTCTGCATTTGTTTGCAAAATCAAAATTATTGATGTAAAGTCTTATCAGCAGCTTGGAGACCCACAGTTTGGCCTAAATATAGACCATAATTATAACCCTTTTCTTTTATAGACACATTTTGTTTGTTTGTTTGTTTGTTGTTGTTTGTTGAGTTTAACATCCCACTGACAGTATTTCAGTCATTTGGAGACTATGTCTATTTGAGACAAATACAGTGCTGTCACACTGCAGTATCACACCACAGACTGGTGGCATGATAACACACTCACCCACATTATCCTGACACTGGGCCAACCAGTCCTGGAACTACCCTTATATGCTAGGGCCAAGCAAGGGAGCTATACCAGTACCACTTTTTATGACTTAATATGTCTCTGACACTTCAAGAATAACAAATACATATATCATACCAGTATATGAAGACAATAAAGTTGTCCGAAAATATATTGGAGCAACTTGCATCTATAAATTTAGCTCCAACTTCTTAAATTAGGCTCTAATATTTCTCATTTGGTGAATGTGGTGGCACAAACATTTTTACAGCCAAGGTGAGCTCTGACTTTGTTATGTTGCGGGCACACAACCTCATGCTCCTAAGGCAGACGCTCTAACCATTTGGCCACCAGGCACAGTAGGCACATTTTGAAGCTTTGTTAAACAGAGAAGACCCAGACCAGGCAACTCATTCCAGAATTTTTTCTCTCCTCCTTCCAGGAGCTGTCTGATCACGGTCTTTGCTCATACAATATTTTAGCTAAGATTCTACACAGTATGCACTATGAAAAAAAAATCCATTCTCATTTACAATTTGAAGTTCAGTAAGTTAATACTCATCGAGTCATGAATGTGTACATGAATATTCATGAGGTAAGGGTTAATGCTGGTCACAATGGTAATATCCTTGATAGCTCTTATTGGAAAAAGGTTAAGACAAGACAAAACAATTCTTACCTCCTTCACATCATCTGTAATGTCTGGGAAGGTGAAGGTCTGTACATTCTGAAATACACAAAAAATTACATGTTTATAGTCTCCTATATTGTAATGAAAATAGAACCCCAGGGTAAACATATATGTCAATCTGGAGGAATGAAGTAGACAGTATCTATATTATGCTAATGAAGTATTTATAAACATACATACATATAAATCCCTCATACAGACTCATTTTGATGCATTAGCAAACCGAGGAGACCCTGATCAGACACCTCCTTTGTTTGCTAGAACAATACTGAAGTTTAGATTCAACACAGATTGCACAGCGAAATAAAAATCAATTATATCATATACCATTTAACTTGACTTGACTATTTGAGGTTACAGTCACTTTGACAGTATTTCAGTCATATAGCAACGTCCAGCTATGTACAGGTGGAGGAAGAACCCGAATGCACGAAAGCATCCAGGTAGAACTACCGACCTACCACAAACCAGCTGGAAGGCTTCCTCACATGAAAATCTGAATAACCCTGCTGAGATTAGAACCCATTCGGTGAGGGGCTGAGTGCGTGTTTAAGTAAACGACTTTACCCTCTCAGCCACAGAGGCAATAATGTCAATGTAATTACTTTTTTTCTCCCATACAGTGTCTCTTGGAGTATCAAATCTCTCAAGTATAGATTACAATAATAACAGTAGTAAATTGTCATATTACATTTGGGATGACTGTAAAAAAAATTTTAACTCATTTTCTTTCCTTCAAAGTCTCAAACTAAAATTTTAATGTTTAATGTTGGTTTTTAACAGAAGACAAAATGTCTCATTGGGAAGGTTGCTAATGTGATTGTGAAGCCCCCCCCCCCCCTCTCTTTTTTTGAAGGAGGGGGAGGGGGACACACATGTACAGTGTAAAGCCTTTACCAGCTTTACCACATATTTAACTGGATTGCTGTGGAAACATATACCACATCATCTTGTCTGCAGATAGACACTTTCATTTTACACCTATTTCAGTTTACTTTTACCTATTTTTTAAAGGGCCAAGCTGTGTTAGTGTCTGAGGATAATTAATGTAAGCAAAATGAAATTAATGAGGGGGTTTAACATGGAAATATACCAGACTTTCACTTTTATCATCTAAAATTCCTCAGCAATCTTATACCATCTTACAATATATTACCTAAAACCACTTATGATGTTGGCTTTGTTTGAAAGGTTGTCTGGAGATATCGGTTAATGAGTTACAAATTACTACAGCTAGAAAACTGCTAACTATGATAGAGATTCCTTTTGTAATTTGCGTGTTAATATATTCCCATAATTTACATAGCATGAGAATGCAATCTCAGACAAAACCCTGAGTGAAACTATCAGTAACTTAAACAGAGCCATTCTTAAGATAAAGAACTATGATTTCAATCTAAATCTTTGATAATGATGTATGGTAAAGAAGTATTGAGATCATTATATATACGGTTGTTTTTTTTCCTCAGATATTGGGTTAATGTGCCACCAACAGTATTTCAGTCATTTAGGGACTTTTGTCTATATCATTTCATGAAAAACATAGAGTGCTGCCACACTGTCGTATCATACTATAGACAAGTGGCATGATAACACACTCAGTCACTTTATTCTGACACTGGACCAAACAATCCTGGAAATATCCCTAGGTATATGCTGAGCACCAGTCACAGGGAAAACACACCAGAATTGATTTTAATTGATTTTTAAGTTGCAGCTGAGGATCAAACCCAAAAGCTTCCGCTAATGGGGCAAAGGCTCTACCCACTCAGCAACTTAAGACTAATCTGAGATTGTATTCATTCATTAATTATCTTAAAACCATGCTCAAGACTTAACAGTTTTTTCACTTGGGTAGGTGGCCATATACAATTGGCTTTTCATATTTCATTTAAGTATTACATTTAAAAAATATATTTACCCTGATGCTGAACCTCATATATACATGTTATGACACTTTGGCAAACAGTGTTGACCCAGATCAGACAGCTCATGGATTCCTCTGTTTATTATAGGAAATATCCGATCAGGGTCAACTCTGTTTGCTTGATCATATAATATTGTAGCTGATTCTGTTTCATAGCAAAGAACAATCTGTTGGTCCATATACCATTTTAAGTTCGCTGAACTGATATTCATGAAGTCATAAATTTGCACACAAATATACATGGGGTAAAGGGTTAAGCATTCACCATTGAGCAGCAACATTTAATTGTCAATGCTATGCTGACAGTTGTTGAGAGAATAGATAAATACCACACAAACTTCCCAGTATTTAACAATTACTGAGTGGGTAGAGGTCTTCAAATTCCCAACACAAGTCCCATGTGATTTCTCCAGTAAACTGTCTCTACTTGGACCACTAGGACTCACCGCCACAACACGGTCATATCAGACTGTCAATAGATCACCAGTCATGACCAGCAGCTGATACCTAGTCATTAACTGTCGACCATTCGGTGTTTATCGGATTGCTTAATAGAGGAGACCTCCCAGGATTCCAATAATATACAGTTCAGAACCAGAGGCCTCATGACATTGAGTGTATTTTATTCTTAGGTTTTATATTATGTTTTTTGAGGGTTTTTTTTTCGTTTTACAGACCCTTTACACTACCAAAAAAAAATATTTTTTTTAGAAAATTAATTCACAATTGTTTCATTTCCCATTCAATTATTGAATATGAAGATGCCAAGAAAATAACTGTCCAATATTCAACTTCATAAATATACTATACATATATTGCTGGATAGCCCTAGGACAGTGCCAAAAGGTATTTTTATACATGTTTGTTTTTATGGGATTACAGATTAAATATTGAATTTTCTATCAACTCAGTTTATAATAGACTCATAGCTGAAATGTCAAGTTGATTCATAGCATACCAATTGTGTTGACTGTGTTGTTGTTTTCTCTCCATATTTCAGTTTGATTGTGGAAATATCTAAACTTTTGCTGAATGGATTTAATTAAACTTTTTCGAAATAGTGTCCCCCATATACATTAACCCTTTCCCTCATATAGACTCATTTTGACGCCCTCAATAGGTACCACATAAAGCCTGATTTGCAGAAAACCACAGTTAAACCTTACGAAATTTAATTACAAAATCCCCATTTCCAGACCACTGAGGAGCAGCGAACAGCATAAAACCTGATCAGACTGCGAGTTACTAGCAGGCTGATCTGCTTTTATGCTGTTCGCATAGGTCTTTTCATGGTGTCCTCTATGAGGGAAAGGGTTATACCAGTATGCAATTTTTATGAAGACCTGTTCATGTTTATTTCAGCCAGATATTTTACAAGGCTTATTTTAACTTTGTTTGATTACCAAATAGCATAACTTCAGTATGTTTCATGAAGAGCAGTTACTTCAGTACAAGATCTGACCAGCAAATCTGGAGACATCAATTACAGACCAAGTGATCCTTGTGTGTCTTCCATGCATTCTACACAAAAAGGCCTTATATTGGTCAAACTAAACTCACCAATAGTTTATTGGTTACTGTTAATATTTATTGTCTGAGCATTAATTTTGTGTCAGAGTAAACTTGAAGTCCAAAAGAAGCTTTTCTTTGACACAAACATTTTAAATTAAGAATTTAAGATATCAACATCAATGTTTTTCCTGCCCCTGCATTGATAGATCAGGGGGTATATTGTTTTTGGTCTGTGTTAACCTTGGCCATAACACAGAATTCCTTCCACCTACAGTCTCCAAACTTCACAGGTGCATGCACCTTGATGAGCTCTAATCACCAGGTGGCCTTGACTTTCAAATGACCTTGACCCCCAAGGTCTAAGCCCCACCCACCCCCACCCCGCAGGGACATGGCATTCATTTCAATGTAAATTGTTTTTTGTTGTTGTTTTTTAAAATGGGGGAGATTCTAAATTCCAAAAGTAACTGGTTAAGTTATTTTAACCCTTTCCCTCATAGAGGAAACCATGAAAAGACCTATGCGAACAACATAAAACCAGATCAGCCTGCGAGTGAGTAACTCGCAGGCTGATCAGGTTTTATGCTGTTCGCTGCTTCTTAGTGGTCTGGAAATGAGGACTTTATAATTAAATTTGGTAAGGTTTAACTGTGGTTTTCTGCAGATCAGGCTTTATGTGGTACCTATTGAGTTCGTCAAAATGAGTCTATATGAGGGATAGGGTTAAGTTTCATAATAAATTTTCAAGAAAATTTCAAATAACACATTTATAAAACATGAACACTGAAACAGAGATTTACAATACTACCATCCACAATAGGTTGAAACTTGAAATGTTCAGTACACAACACCAAATGTTTCCAAACATTCATTGAGCTTGAATAGACACAAAATGCTTCATACAGATTACAGAAGCAGCATTTGGTCTAATTACCCTCTCTATTGATTTTACTTACGACAGCATCTCAAGTGACAGGAGAGCCTTCCTAATGCGGCTGATGTTGACACCAGTCCTTCATTCCTTAGTTATAACTTATTTCTTCATCATTAATTGGAAAACAAGTTAACCCTATACCTTATGAACATTCATATATAAATGTATGTCTTCATGAATATTTAAATATGGAACTTTAAATGGCATAAGAAACAATTGATTTTTTTTTTTTGGAATGCAGACTGCATAGAATCTTAACAACCAGAGGATACCTTGATCAGTTAGCTCCTGTCTCATCTTGGTCTGCCCTGTTTGCCAAGAGGTCTTAATGAATCTCTATGAGGTAATCAATTAATATAAGACTTAGTATTACAAATAATCCATCTTTGCTAGTCCCCTGGTTCTATGTTTTTGATAGGCTTGCAAATGATGGAATATTTTCATTTGCATGCAATTGATTTGATTAGTTTTTTTGTTGGTATTAAGAACCATTTACACTAGTTTTCTGCTAAAGTCTATACATGTCTATGGTTTAAATCATTCCTTAAAATTCAATAAAAAAATATGTGTGTTGATTATATTTTGTTTCATACTGATGAACATATCAATATTGAATTTGTTAAAAATCATTACATGCTGAGTTTTCTGTACGTATACATCCACTTAGGTCACTGATATTTTGTTATTTTATAATTATGTCAACGCAAAGATCACAAAGTAATGACACTCTCAAACCAAACTCAAACCCAATCTATTAATCAGGACTAATTATACTCCACTGTCCATCATGACACATAGATATCATATTTAAGGATTCTACCTGAGAAAAAGATTTTTTTTTCATCACAATGATAGGAATTCTTACCAGATTTTCACCTGGGAAACACAGGTGGTAAATATTCAAAATCTCTATAGTGTTAATTAGCTTTCACTTCTCATCAATTGAAGAGCTATTGAGATTTCATAATGTCTGCAATACAATGATGCGGAAATGCCTCAAGCATTGTATTCATAAATACTTATTTCATGAGGATACCTTAACAGCATTGCGTTCAATTACATCACTTCTACTAAATCAAAGACTTCTCATCCTCACAAGATATCTCCCAAGGTCATAAACTAATGAAACAAATCCCATGATTTTAAGGCAATAATGTTTCTACAGTTTATCAGATCCAATTACATTCCCCAGGTCAGCAAAACTGGATGCTATATTATTCCATCACCATAATGTGCTGCAGCATACTGATTTCTTCCATCATGAAATTAGCTACAGAAGTTTACTTGAAGTTTTTTCCATTTAACCCTTACAAATTACAACCCATTGCCATGAGATTGTTTGTGATACCTACTTACCAGTTTTTAAATTACAATGCTGTGAGCACTTCCAACTACCTTTGGACATCCGTGCAGTCTGATATTGGTCTGCCCTATTTGCTATTCCGTCAATAAATCTTCAGCAAGCGCCCCCATAACCAACTAATGGTACAGTCCAAAATGAAGAAGGACAAGTCCAATTAAGAAATTCAGCATGAGAAGGGTTGATAATTAATTGATATGAGAACTATTATTTAGTAACTGATAAGTAACACAAGAGGATATATCCATGTAACAACACCTGAGTGAAACTCCATACTGATTTCCTTGCTTCTGGTTGCTATTGGATACCATAATGAAAATCGAATTTATCTTATCATGATATGGATAATGCATCAAGTAGCTACAATGATCAACTACGTCCTAAAGAGAGATGGTCAGAAGTCATTAGAAAATAAACAACATCTTCTGGAAAACATTTTCTCGAGTGCTAGTTCATTCCAATCTGTCCTTGGGGATTTAATGGATCAATACTAGAATATCTCAGAAAAACAATCTTAACAAGGGTAATTAGAGACCATGCATGCAGCCAGACAATCACTTGGAATACCTTCTCCTTAATTATGAAAAAAAAAATTGACAAGTGTTCATGGTACTTTCAAATTGATTAGGTGAAAGTCACATCATTAACTTCTTTCACTCTTTACCTCTTGAATATTTATGTATTGTATTGTGTAAACAGATAAAACCTAGATCAAGCAGTTCCTTCCAGAAACTGTTTGATCAGTCGCCTTCTTGCCAATGTCAAAATGTGTCTATATGAGGTAAAGATGTAAATGTGGAAATTATAGGCCAGTATAAAACTAGATCAGGTCTGGGAGGAACTTACTGGCTGATCAGGTTTTGCAGTCGCAACTTACCAGACCAATTTGTGATGAAATCAATTAATACTATGAAACCTTTTCATACTAAGATTTTATTTCAGCTAGATTCCACATTTTAATGTCCCATCAGTATCTAAAAATCAAACTAAGAATCACATCTTTTATTACATGAGATACTAATGTGTCTGGAATGTACTGGGTAGGCCCTTTTTTACATCTTTGAAACTGTTATAGCATATCCCTCTGTTTGGGGGCAAAAGAGTGAAAGAAACATTTAAGCATCTCAGACAAATGCAAATTAGCAAAGAGGAAGTTTTACTTCAATATTCCTTGTTGTATGAAGGTGTAATCAAGCAGGAAACTATTCTACCCTTGATATAATATATACCACATAAAAGTTTTCGAAATCATGATCATACCTTCTTGAGACCCTGAATCATCATTAATTAATCATCATCATCAACAACAGCATCAAAAAATAAGATTTTTTATAATGATGCAATTTTTTTCAAACTGTGTTGACCAAACTTAACACCTGGTAACAACCGAAAAATCAAATCAGGATCTAATAAATAACATAGTAACAATAAACACCTCTGATCTAATTGCCAACTTTCAGTATTTCAACATCAAGGCATGCCAACCCTAATCACCTTCCCAAACAAAACAATGTTCATGACATGACCTGCTGTCTATACCTTATCTTCCACCAAAGGATGTACAGCTACCTGCATCTCAAAAGAACCTAATGGAATTTATTACATTCTCCCATTAACTACAGAATATATGAAATAAAGCTGTTCATAACTCTATTGCGTCAAACCAGAGATTTGTTCATTATTATCTAATTCAAAGCATTCTCCTCTTTAAGAAAGGATGGTTAGCTTCCAGGCTATTGGATTTTTGCATTGTGTAAAGTTATAAATCTCTTTTAAATAAACACACAAGGCAGCCATAAATCTACCGTTTAATTCAATTAAATATTCCAAACTAAGAATTTTTCAAAGATATCTGAAACTATGCGTACCAAAATAAAATCTACTTCTTGCAAGATGACCTAAACGGGGCCGATAAACTTTAAAGAGATTAACAAGACAGGAACACTATATAATAAGACAATAAAAAAATAATAATAATTTATTTAAAATTACAAAAGAAATCAATAAATTGATGTGATTCAGTATGTCCCTTTCCTGATGATGGAAAGAAGCCTTTATACTGTATTTTGAGGAGAAAAATGCCATTTTCTAAATTTCTGGAAAAATCCTGAAGTAATTTATAGGGAAAATAACATTCAAGAAATTTTCTGAGGGGAAGACACCTATGATTTTAAACAAGAAATATCTTTAAAAAAAAAAAAGAAGATAAAACAGATAAATTTGGAAAAAATTTAAAAAAAAAAAAAAGAAAAAAAAAACAATTTATTTCAACAGTGAGACTGAAAGATCATAAATCGCTTTTATCTGATTATTGTTTCCAGATCTACACAATAAACTGCACAACTCTTCCGCAGTAGTTACCTCCCCTGATGGTCGAGTTGGCTTTTACAAATTAGGGGAAATTGTGGACTAAAAATGACATATGCCTGCTTATTTAGTTGTTTTAATCATATTGCCAAAGCTGCATTCCTAAACTGATTGAGTAAGTGTTAAATTTTCATTACTGTGTTACCTTTCATGTTTAAACTGAAAAAGAAACCTGTTATATCAAGTAGAAAGATACATGTATATACAACCTGAAACTCCCATTTTATATTGGACTATCCTAAATATCCTAAAAATAAATTGTACAAGCCAATGATAGCATTGCATTTACTCTGGCTTCATTTGCATACCAACATTTGACTGGTTCAAGAAGTAGGTCAAATTCAATTTTTTACAGCTAAGCTGAAAAAAAAAACAAATAAAGAAGGGGAAAAAAGTTCTGTTCAAAATTTTAAATAATGAGTTCAGAGGTCATACAAGTAATCTTTTCATTAGAGTTTTATTTCTTGAAAATTGGTGTATCTTAAACACTGCCTCTGGAAATTAACTAGACCTCCCAGCTAGTGAGTAACAAAGTTCAGCTATTAATTAATTTATTCAACATTAGTTGAAACAAGATTTTACAAATGAACAAAAATCTCTCAACTTCCTGGGGTATCTGAATCTGAAAAGGTCATCACAAAAACTTCACAATTTGAAGCTTGTTTTCAACTTTGTTAACAGGATTAAAACATATAGTGGGCCAATTCTTGAGCAATTTACCCAGATTTTTAGCATACTACAGACAGATTCCCATTCTGATGATCTTTTTGTTGTTGTTGTTGTTGTTGTTTTTACTTAAAAGCTATATTCAAATATAAATATTTCAAAAACAGGGATAAAATTCATGAGGGGAAAAAACTTAAGACTAAAGCTCATCTCTAGCAAGAATATGTCAGTAAAACTGAAATAAGATTAATAAGAAAGACAAAGACCAAAACACAAGCACCAATAAAAGGGCCATAACTCTGTGAACATTTGTCAAACCAGAACAAGCTGGTATCAGCTTTATATATATCTCCTCTGGCAGTGAAGCTTAAAGTTTCATTACATTTCAACCTGAGTAATTGCTGAGAGTAATATAGACAAGGATGTAGATGTTAAGAAAGAGCCCTAACTCTGTAAAAGTTGTCACATCAGTATGTACTGATAATATGCATATTATAATTTCTTAACAGCTTCTAATAACTTTTGACAATGCACAAACTAAATTCCACCTGCTGGTTGCTAAGAGAGTTTTAAGAGAAAAACCTGGATGTAAAAATACCAAAGGTCAAAAAATTGCATATTACAGGAGCATCTCCTTCCTGTAATTGAGCTTTCCATTTTTGGTAACCCTTTATTTCAATTAGACTCATATAGATGTATTGACAACTAGAGCTGTCTGATCAGGGTCTCCTCTGTTTACTCATACTATTGAGTATTCAATACAGTCTTCAAGGCAAAGAAAAAAAAAAGTCAATTAATATTCATCAAGTCATATATTTGTACATGAATATTCATAAGAAATTAAAGGGTGAAGTAAAGTAAAACTGAATTTCAGCCAGCAATTTAAGTCTGGGCTAGCAGCAGCTGGACAACTGACAAATGTTTGAAGTATAGAAGAACAAATCCTTTAGTATAAAAGAATACATCTACTAACAGTACTCATAAAAAAAAGTTATCCTTCAATTTAAATGCACATTCATTGTGTTTTATACCGACTACTGCAGTCATTTCCTTTAACAACTGTAATGTTGTGAAGGGAAATGGCTCAATAAGACAACTCCACAAGTGCTTAACACTCTGATTGGCTGTCATAAATGTATAACAAGAGCTGTCAGAGGACAGCATGCTTGACTATTCAAAATGCTTGTTGGTAAATCAAATGAAATCTATTTCAGTTCTTGCCCTTCACATACCCTGTACATAATAATAGTCAAAAATGATATACCTTGATAGTCTGATACCCCTTAATAGTTTTATGAAGTCTAAAATCAATCCCATGCCTAGTTACTGAGACATAAGCACAATAACACTGTGCATGCAAAACTTTAACCAAAATTCCAAGTTAGAAAAGGGCCATAATTTGCATCAGTCCAAAAGTTATCCTCCTTAGTTTTCTGATGCCTATGAAAACACTTCTTAACTTTCTAGTCAATTCCACAAGCAATTTCTGAGATATAAGCTGGATAGTAGCTTGAATGCAAAAATTTAACCAAAATTCTAAGTTAAAAGGGGGTCATAATTTTTAATATATTCCATCAAGTGTTATCTTCCTTTATAGTAGGATACCCCTAAACACATTAAAGATGTTTCAAATCAATCCCATTCCTGGACTCTGTGACATAAGCATGAAAGTACCTTGCATGCAAAACTTTAACCAAAATTTCGAAGGTAAAAAAAGGGCAATAATTTGTAACATAATCTATCAAGAGTTATCAACCATGAAAGTATGATACCCCTTAACATATTAAAGATGTTTCAAATCAATCCCATGCCTGGATACTGAGATATTAGCATGAAAGTACCTTGCATGCAAAACTTTAACCAAAATTTCTAAGTTAACCCTTTCCCTCATATAGACTCATTTTGACGCACTCAATAAGTACCACATAAAGCCTGATCTGCAGAAAACCACAATTAAACCTTACCAAATTTAATTATAAAGTCCTCATTTCCAGACCACTGAGGAGCAGCGAACAGCATGAAACCTGATCTGGTTTATTGTTTTTTCGCAAAGGTCTTTTTATGGTTTCCTCTATGAGGGAAAGGGCTAAAAAGGGGCCATAATTTGTAACATATTCCATCAAGAGTTATCTAACATGAAAGTATGATACCCCTTAACATATTAAAGATGTTTCAAATCAATTACATGCCTGGATACTGAGTATAAGCATGAGAGTATATCTTGCATGCAAAACTTTAACCAAAATTTCTAAGTTAAAAAGGGGCCATAATTTGTAATATATTCCATCAAGAGTTATCTACCTTGGCTGTCTGATGCCTCTAAATATATTCATAAACTTTCAAGTCAATACCATGAATGGTTATTGAGATACAAACTAGATAGTAGCTTGCACGCAAAACTTTTACCAAATTTTCTATTGCATGCAAAACTTTAACCAAAATTTCTAAGTTAAAAAGGGACAATAATTCATATTAATTTCAGCCAAGAGTTATCTACCTTGGTTGTCTGATGCCCCTGAACATATTTATTAACTTTCAAGTCAATACCATAAATGGTTATTGAGATATAAGGTTGATAGTAACTTGCACACAAAACTTTAACCAAAAGGTGCAACGCCAATGCTAGGGCAACTACAATAGCTCTCATATTCTTCGAATAGTCGACCTAAAAATGTACATGTATAATGGTTTATTATACATATATGACAGCCAATCAGTGTTTCAAGCACCTGTTGACAACACTGTCAGTCATCTGAACCGTATTTTCTCCAGATATACAATAGTGTTTACCCTGCCCAGTCCATTTTGCTGTAGTATATAGTACAGCATCATGCCCTTTTTAGCACTATGCTAAAAAGCAGCACTGAAGACTTTAATATAAATCCGGTTTTCATTAATAAATACAAAAGATGTTAAAAATAACAGATATGGCAGGGAATAACGAGGATTTTCAATGTTCAAAAATATTGCCAGAAAAGCAACCAATTTATATGTGATTTTGACTGATGATTTTGATTGGCAATCGCTTATTAATGAAAACCCAGTATATACATTATACAGGTAATACAAGTATCTACAATCAGCAACAATATACTTACTTTAATCCAAGGTACATTGATATGATCAACAAAAGGCACAAGAGCTCAGGACAAGATGAAATCATGTAACAATATTTTTTTCTATGCATCTTTTCTAGCCTAAATCTTGTGACAGATACTGGTATTTTGTTACATAATTGCTGTGTCCTTAGAACACCTGATACACATATAAGTTTTACATATATACAAAGTGTCTTCCTGCCAGAGGTAATCAATCCTTTCTTTGAAATCTGCAACGTTCTCAGTCTCAACAGTATATTGTCACAATGTGGTAGGTTATTTCACTCTATAATAATTTTCCTTCATGGAAACTGGTTTAAACTAACTGTTGTTCGTCAATCAGGGATATCATTATCAAAAGAAAAAGAGTTGTCACCACATGTGACTGATGATCTATAAAATGACAATTTCTGTGGTAACTGTATCTTTCAAAACTATAAAACTCATCCCCATTATTATGGAAATGAAAATGGGTAGTAAAACAGTGGGTGGAGTATTTACTTCCTTTTGGGTGCATATAAACTAATTGTAATGCATTTCATTTGTTCATGTAACAGAAAGTAATGTGTAATTGGTAAGTTTATTAATATATATGGTGAATTACTTAATTACATTAGAAAGTTACATGTCAATTTAAGCAACTGCGACTTTTTGTATAAATCGATCACAACCTACATGTATACATACATTCATAATGACATTTCACAATTTGTCAGGGCAATTTTATCCATGGAAAAGTTATCCATATAATAATGCTCTGATTATATTTGTTAAATGATAAGGCATAATTGCAACTTGTTTATTCAATATTCTTTTTCTATGTTCAAGCATGAATTTTTATTGAAAGATGTCTAAATTAAAAAAGATGTTTCCAAATTCTACTTTACTAGCTTCCTGAACCCATGTTTGACAAAGTTCATTATCTCTTGTTTCTAAAAATAGTTGTATGATGGTCTAACAAGTTTTCGGGGTACTAACGAGATCGATCCATATTTGCATATCAAATATCATTAAAATTTCCATATAATTAGAATAAAGGGGTGCAACAATAAATTTTGTCACTCCCTGTACACATTTGCACATTTGCGATCTTAAATTCATCTCTATCAAAACAGAGCAGCGTTCATTCCAATGTAGGTCAACGGTGATGACATAAAAGTTGCAACTTTATCCGGGAAAACTGCTGACCTTACACCCACCCCGCTCGACAATCATTTTTTTCATTTTAAACTTAATGACAGTTACCATTGTTGACACATATGGATAATTGAAACATTTTTACACATATTCATCACAAAATATATACTTTACACACCTTAAAAAGCTCCTCACACAAGCTTTTTTCCAACCCCTTAAAATTCATACCAAATATCCACCATTTTTTTATTCAAATTAAGCCATCATGTGACTTATTATCCGGGTAATTGATAACATTTAGTTTGCTGTCTGCACAAAATACTAAACCTGTAAGTTGTATTAACTTAATAAAAAATATAAATGGATATTTGTTTGAAAATATGTCAATTTAAATAATCCAGATGAGTTTGATCTACAAAATAGCTAATCAAATACGAGTTCAAGATTTTAATGAAATGGACGTGCATCTTAAACATTGTCCAGAATTTACACAAGAAGTCGCATGATGTCTTAATTTGAATATTAGAGCATGGTTGACATTTGTTTTGATCATATGGGACACGAAAACAACTCGTCATATCACGTTCTCACGCGCAAACGGTGTAAAAGTAAAATACCCCGAAAACTTGTTCATGATGTCTTAATTTGAATATTAGAGCATGGTTGACATTTGTTTTGATCATATGGGACAACGAAAACAACTCGTCATATCACGTTCTCACGCGCAAATAGTGTAAAAGTAAAATACCCCGAAAACTTGTTATACCCCGAAAACTGGTTAGTCAACCATACAATGAAAATTTTCTGAAACGTCTAAAGAGTAAATCAGAGTTCATTATTTTTTTTATTTATCATTCATTTTTTTGTGCTACTGTAATTTTTTTCTATCATTTACTTCTAAATTGTGCTGCATAAATAAAAACAAATATTTGCATTAAGGTTTTTAAAGTCATGGCAAATGTCTCTGTAAGAACCATACCCTGAGCTATAACATTGAAGGAATACAACTGTATAAATGCATAACGCCTTAAATAATGGTCCATACTTATTCATACATTGACAAATCAGAGCAAATTTGTCTGGTAAAGAATTGTAAATCATGATACTTCCTAAGCGAAAAGTTTCGGAATTGAGATGCTGTTTAGTGATGCCAGGGCAGTGATGAGAATGCCAGATTGGTACCAACCTTTCTTGTAAAATCAGTCAAGATTGCTGTGACGTCTTGTTCACTACCATTGTTTAGTATCCGTATGGTTTGATCATCCATTTTGACACGAAAAAGAAAAGACTAATTACAAGAACAACTAATTTCATTCATCTTTTGGCATCATCATTGATTTTTGACAGCTCTTGTGGAAATTATTAATTGGGCTTACTTTGGTATTTGATTTCAATACATTTTGGCCTGTCAAACGAATCACGTGCTTTTGTTTTACTCTATCAGTCGATAACATGAAGTTTTATTATATAGTTTTGTTTTCAAATTTGATTTCAAATTAGAAAACTAATTGTTAAATGGAAAATATAGCGCAGATTAACACGTAATATTTTCTTAATTATCCTCCTAACCACAATCCATGAAGTAAGTACGATAGCATAAATTACGTGTTTCGTACATAATATTTGATTGGCTATTTTATAAAACGTGAACCAATGAGAAATAATTTTACAAAAACAACCTCCACTGGTAAGAATTAAAATAAATAAGGTTTTAATAAAATGCCACATTTTTACAAATGTAATACAAGGCTGGAATAAGTTAAGCATTTTACGAAATATTTGTTTGTATGTCTTGTACAGTTATCTTCTTGTATAATTTAAAGACATGACACCACAGGCATTTTGTAATGTATTTTCGCGACCGTTTTTTTGCTTTTTTTTTGACAACAAAAAGTTAATTTCAAGGTGAACAACAAGTTTGTATCCTTTGGATATACCATTACCCTCCACGAAATGGAGGCATTGTAGTGCTGATGGAGGATGTATATCTACAGATGCATCAATCTTAAATAGACTGCATTCATTTTTGTTGGTAAACAAAACGATTCACAGACGTTTAATGGCCAGTTCGGTAAATTGATTTTATAAAGTAATTGGTTTGAAAGTTTCGGTAAAATTATTTTTATAGTGTGTACCAATGATATGTATATCACAACTACACATTTGTGTGAAAATAGATTGTTTATATTTATCATTAACATAGGCATTAATGAAAGTTACTTAAGCGAGATAGAGAGAAACATGTGTGAGAGAGGAAAAATAAAAAAGTTTTTCTTAAACATTTTTTTAAAATTAGATTTTTTTTATTAATGTAACATGTAAATGCATTAAAACAGTAAAAAAAATGTGTATTGGTCATTTTTCTTACAGGGGTTTTCTCAAGTGGACACCCACTTGCCCGCGCTGGGTTAAAATCACTGCGGGCAAGTGGTTTTTCAATGAAGATAGCCCAGCGTGCAAGTTTATTTATGCAAATGAATTTTTTCTTCTTTTAATTTTCTATAGTATATCAGGGGTAAAATGCTTGCAAATTGTCTTTGATATGTAATAACTAAAATTCACCTTAATATTACACAAATTTAGTTTCAAGCATTAACAAACACCAACTAACTTCAAGATCAGGCAACCTGTTTTCACTGGGGGCTAGTAGATGTTCAGAGTAACTTGCCCCCTGGACAAATCCTTAAGTAAACTCCTGAATTAACTACAAGTATTGGCCATTGTTGTGTTAAATGTTCAGTAAATTTATGTTTAATGTATGGTACTAAACAAAATCAGCAGCACCAGAACCTCTTACTTCTTAATCATAATGAATGAATGAAAGAAATGTGTGATATACATAGCAAGGTAAACACACATCTTTGCTAATATCCCAGTATCCAGGCATGGGATTGATTTGAAACATCTTTTATATGTTAAGGGGTATCATACTTTCATGGTAGATAACTCTTGATAGAATATGTTACAAATTATGGCCCCTTTTTAACTTAGAAATTTTGGTTAAAGTTTTGCATGCAAGGTACTTTCATGCTAATATCTCAGAAATTGCTTGTGGAATTGACTAGAAAGTTGAGGAGTGTCTTCAGGGGCATAAGAAAACTAAGGAGGATAACTTTTGGACTGAATTTTGTTCAAATTATGACCCTTTTCTAACTTGGATTTTTGGTTAAATTTTTGCATGCACAGTGTTATTGTGCTTATGTCTCAGTAACTAGGCATGGGATTGATTTTAGACATCATAGAAATATTAAGGGGTATCAGACTATCAATGTATATAATTTTTGACTATTTTTATGTACAGGGTATGTGAAGGGCAAGAATTGAAATAGATTTCATTTGATTTACCAACAAGCATTTTGAATAGTCGAGTGTGCTGTCCTCTGACAGCTCTTGTCTATTTTATCTATACCCAGGCTATATTCCTCTATACTTTTTCAGTTTTTAAAATTCCTATTTTTCTTTCTGACAGAAATCATGAGTAAGCGGAGGCAAGTGTTACAGCTTGAGGAACCATCACATGTAAACTGGTCCCCTGACAGGGACAGCAATGATGGTAATAGTTACTTCCAAACACATAAAAAAAGTCATTCTTTTTTTTTTAAATACTACATGTATATCTTATTTTTTGGTTTGAAAATGAAACTCCCCATGTCCAATGATAGTTTCGTTTAATTAAGTGTCTCTTTTTAAAGAAAACATTCCTTTACTTTTTACACAATTAATAGACCTATAGAAAATATTGTTATTTATTATGAACTCTTCCTTTACATTTCATTACAGTAAAGGTAATGATTTCACAAATCATTTTAAGTCTTAGATTCATAATTTATCATGCAAATATGTTTGACCTCTTAACATTTTCACAAGGCATTTTGATCCCATAAATCTTAAGATACATAGGAACAACAACATGTATTTTGTTTACACATTTGAACATGACTGGTGAAGTTAACATGTAATAATTATGTTAAATACAAATTGACCTGCTAACGACTTTTTATTGGAGTGAAATACTTGCAACAGTCCTTCTGTAGGTGTAACTTATAAGCATTTTATTTCTTCCTTATTGCAGTAAACTATCTTTATATCAAAACAGAAGATAAAATATTGATTTGTCATCATCACATGTTATTTTGCTAACAAGCTTCAGTGTAATATGAAGGAGAGCAAGTTACTGTACCTTGTATATGATACATGAATATGTATAATGTTGTATTTCTGAAACCTGTGTCACTAGATCCCATGGGAGATATGCCCACCCCAGAGAGACTTGTGCCTCCAGACCGCACCAAGCCTAAGACAGAACTTGACAACAAGGTGGCAAACTTCTTAGCTGTAAGTGATTATTATGCATTAGTCTAGTGGTAGCATACATGACTGGGGATGTAAAGGTTGTGGGATGGATAACTGTTTACAGAAGAATCTTCCATATCTTCCCATGTGCAAAGTACTGGTCCAATCCAGGAGTCATTGTGAAAAGATAAGCAAGCCTTTTTTCTTTCTTTTTTTTTCCTCTTGTTTATTGGGAAAGTTCATGTAGCTTTCCCCAAATTTCTGTTTACTCAAGGATGTGAAGAAAATGGTAATAATTCCCCCAAAGTATGGTATTAAGTTTCATTCCCCATCATCTGATAAAAAAAAAAGCCTGATAAAAATTGAGTTGTCAGAACTTGGGGTGTCATTGACGGGATTGTCACATGATGGAATTAACCCTTACCCTGCTGGAACAATAAGTGCTAACCTTTGCCATCAGTAAAGAGCCAGGCCAGCCTGCACATCCGTGCAGGCTGGCCTGGCTCTTTACTGTTGGCTGACCAACTACAAGTTTTCATCTTGTTATCCCTAAAATTGATAACGGGCAGTTCCAAAAAAGATGCCGGCTAAGTCCATTTAAGAAATTCAGCAGGTTAAGGATAAAAAAAAGATTACGTGTTGTATTGAAACATTATTGAAATCACTCAGTCTTACCAGGCTCATTCTCACACAGGACTTCATGCCAGACACATATTCATACTATCTTACTACCAGGTGAATATAGGTACATTACTGGTCTAAATTGTACAGAATAATGCACATTAAACTTATCAAGTGCACTTCTGTATTCTGAAACTTGGTTAACATCATTATGTTACTGCAGGAGATAGATGCACTGGATGATGAGAGGTCAAGGTCACCGGTTCCCATGGCAACCAATGACCGTGAGGAAGAGCCACCACCCAGGTTCCAGATCTCCCCTGTTAGGGAGAAGTATACACCCCCACCCAAGGAAAAGTCACCCCCTCCTGCAAGACCAAAATCTAATGCATACAGGTAAATTTGTATTTTTCGGTAATTCTGTACTTTTGAAATTCTATACTTCTGAAATTGAATTGTTCCATTTGCACGCCAATCAATATTAAGGATTTTTTTGTGTGTAAATTTACTACCTTTACAGGTGGTTTCCCTAGCCAGACACTGACATTTTCCCAAAAATTTCCACCTAGTTTTACATATTTTTTTTATTCTTGAAATCTAAATGTTGAGTTTAAACTTTCTTGGACATATAATACTTAAAATCAGATTATTTTATAAATAATTTAATACAATTTTAATATCTTATTTTTTTCCCCAATTGTTTATATATAAGTTAAATTTCCCGATAAAAAGCCACAGGTAGAAAAGAAAATCTAGAAAAAAAAATCATTGAATATATCTTTTATAGCTTCTGTAGTTGTAGCCCAGATAAACTTTGGGGAGTTCATCATTGTTGAAAATGATAGTTTAGAGTATATTTTGGATGTCTAGGGTCAAGGTCAGTGTTACTAAAATTAGAAATGATGGAAAGTTGTGGTATAAACTATAGCAGTGTTGGAGGAGTATTAATCACCTCTGATAGCACTTATTTTCAGTAAGAACTAGTTGTGCATAGAACTCATTTCATATACTCACTCATAGAATATAATTAGACCATCAATGATATTTTCAGTCTTGCATTTTGTATTCCACAGCAATATGTTTGTGAAGGGAACCCCAGAGTTCACCAAGAAACGTGAGGAATCCAGTCATAGTGGCGAGAAAAAAGTAGAGTTAGAACCCTGGCCTGAAGGTATGCGAGATTTGTGATCACAGATATGGGGAAAAAAATAACACAACAAAAAAATGTAAAACCTGTGGTAGAAGCCACCTGTATTATGTAGGTTTCCTGTCTGATCAGGGCCTTCTTTGTTTACTCATATAGTACTGAAGCTCAGATTCTACACAGTCTGCACAGCAAAGGACTATCCATTGTTTCATACACCATTTAAAGTTCAGGAAATAAATACTCATCAAGTCACATATTTCTTCATGAATATTCATGAGTTAAAGGGTTAAGGAGTGACCTTTAAGAATCAAGAGTACCGGTAGGTATTTTATTCCAATTTTAACTTCCATAGCAGCTACTTCTCCTTTGATAGGCTACTTAATACAGGTTCAGTGCTATGATTTAAACCTTTAGCAATTATGAACTACTGACTTTACTTATGCAACAAATATAACATGAGAAGGATTGGAGGTACTTTCAGGTTGATTTATACTCTTGTTTATAATAAATTTGCTTTTGTCAGCACCAATCAAAGGATGATTATAATGATAGCAATTTCTTTCAGAATTTTATATGCCTGTAAATTATAGATTCTAGGACAACCTAGGCACTACCGATATAATTTTTACCACCCAGGATTAGTATAAAAAAATTGCCAGAAAGTATTCTATGTAGTAACTGCATATTTTCACAGTTCTTCCTCTTTTGGGTAACACCCCTATCATGATTCACTTACAGAACCAAAGACAGACTGGCAGCAAATTATGGATGAAAAGACAAACTACCCATACTACTGGAATATGACAACAAACGAGGTGGTCTGGGACATGCCTGCTGAATTTTCCGCTTATTTGTTGCGTCAAAAGGAATATGAGGAGAGAGTAGAGAGAGGGCTTCGTGAGGGAAAGCTGGACCCCGCCTCCAGAGGGAAACCACCACCCACACAAGAGGCCCCAAAAGGGAATAGCAAACCACCTGCTGCAAAGAAAAGGTATGAAAGGTTATACTGACTAAAAGACTTCATGTTGTAATTTATATAATCAAATTCTAGGTTTGACCTGTCTTAGATATTAAGTGATGTAACAAGTCAGATGTAACAGAAAAAAACTTTTTCATTTCATTTTTATGCCCTGCATCAATAGATCGGGGGCATATTGTTTTTGGTTTGACTGTTTGTTTGTCTGTCTGTTTAGTCACAAAACCTTAACCTTGACCATAACACGGAAGTCATTCCAACTACAGTCGCCGAACTTTACAGGTCCAACAAGTGACCCCGACCTTCAAATGACCTTAACCCCCAAGGTCTAAGGCCCCCCCATGAGGGAATAGCATTGATTCAAACATAGGTTTTAATACGCATCAGTTTATTTAATTATCTTGTCTTCTTTTGCTTGAATTAATTTTTATGCTTCCCGAAAGTAGAGCATATAGTTGCTGATTTGTCCGTCCGGCCATCATAATTTTGTCCGGAGCATAGCACAAACACTATAAGAGGTATTGACATGGAATTTCATAGGTAGATTGATCTCAATGAGGAGAAGTGCAGTGTACAAGAACCACAACTCTGTTTTGCATTATTTTGGAGTTATTGCCCTTTGTTATTTAGCATTTATTCGGGGAGCATCCATCGGTTCTACCGATTCTCTTGTTTCTTTCTAGAATCTTGTAATCTTGGATGGTCATATATGTACTCATCCATGTACGTCTTTAATATTTTTTCTTTTTATACGCCGCCGTAGGCGATCGTATATTGGTGTCATCTTCTCCGTCTGTCCGTCCATCCATATCTTGTGAACGCAACTCCTCCTACGTTTCTGAATGAATCTTTTCGAAACTTGGTCAATGTCATTACTATAATGGGTAGATGTGCATGATGTGGCAATTTTCCGGTTCATTGATTTTTACAAGATTTGTGTCCCTTGAAACTTAGTCTCTGTAGCTGATTGATATTGCAACCTTGTTAACGCAACTCCTCCTACGTTTCTGAATGAATCTTTTTAAAACTTGGTCAATGTCATTACTATAATGGGTAGATGTGCATGAAGTGGCGATTTTCCAGTTCATTGATTTTTTCAAGATTTATGTCCCTTGAAACTTAGTCTCTGTAGCTGATTGATATTGTAACCTTGTGAGCGCAACTCCTCTTACATTTCTGAATGAATCTTTTCAAAACTTGGTCAATGTCATTACTAAATGGTTAGATGTGCATGAAGTGGCGATTTTCTGGTTCATTGATTTTTACAAGATTTGTGTCCCTTGAAACTTAGTCTCTGTAGCTGATTGATATTGCAGCTTTGTGAACACAACTCCTCCTACATTTCTGAATGAATCATTTTGAAACTTGGTCAATGTCATTACTATAATGGGTAGATGTGCATGAAGTGGCGATTTTCCAATTCATTGATTTTTACAAGATTTATGTCCCTTGAAACTTAATCTCTGTAGCTGATTGATATTGCAGCCTTGTGAACGCAACTCCTTCTACGTTTCTGAATGAATCTTTTCAAAACTTGGTCAATGTCATTACTTTAATGGGTAGATGTGCATGAAGTGGCGATTTTCCGGTTCATTGATTTTTACAAGATTTGTGTCCCTTGAAACTTAGTCTCTGTAGCTGATTGATATTGCAGCCTTGTGAACGCAACTCCTCCTACGTTTCTGACCTAATCTTTTCAAAACTTGATTTGTGGCATTACTATAATGGGTAGATGTGCATGAAGTGGCGATTTTCGGGTTCATTAATTTTTGCAAGATTTGTGTCCCTTGAAACTTAGTCTCTAGCTGATTGATATTTCAGCCTTGTGAATGCAATTTCTTGTATGTTTCTGACCTAATCTTTTCAAAACTTGGGCAATGTCATTACTATACTGGGTAGATATGCACAAAGTAGGGATTTTGATGTTCATCAATATTTGCAATAGTTACGCCTTTTTAAACTTGGTCTCTGAAAACACAACTCTAGTTTCTAAACAGGTAAAAGTGCATAAAGCAGGGATTTTGTGGTACAGTGATTTTTGCAAGAGTTATGTGGAGAAAGAAAAAGGATTCATATTTATACTGCTATTTGACCTTCTTTCATATTGGAAGCATTTTTAGGGTTCTATCTCTGTTCAGCTAAATTAATTGGTCTTACAGACTTCATTATGAGCTTATGCTTACAGAAATGTTAAAAGCAATAATTAAAAGGCCCCTCTTGGTCTTTATATTTTGTAGCGGCGTATATTGTGGCATCACTGGCATTTTTGTTTCTTTTCCTTAAGCATGGATTTCCTAAAAACTCCAAATGTCTCCCTAACAATCAAACTGGCTGATAAAGTCATTATCTGGAAACATATAAAAGAATTGATTAAGTCTCATTAAACTGTTATGTATACGGTCATATGTGCCTATAACTTAAGATGCATGCTTCAATTATTTGCACTGAAGAATATGAAAATGGGAACAAATGCAATAATTTGGTGGTCTGGTACATGTAGCACACACATTTAAAGCTTAGCGGTATTATGCACCAGCAGGTGGACCCCATATTTTAGATGATGACATAAGCAATTAAAATATCAACAACTGAAATGTACAGGATGCAGTCTAACCTTCTTTTATGCTGGTGTTTTTGAAGAAAAAAAGATCCATTTATCAAATATTGTTCATCTTGGAACTTTTCTGTGATTATGTGACACAAACACAGGATATTATGCATTTCATTGCAAGTGACCACTGAAAATGTGAAAACATGCTGATAACTGTAACTTCTTGTTTGCCCTCAAAATGTGAAAAATAGATTTTTTTGATGTTGTATTGAATTTGATTACAAAAATAAGCAAAAGAAAAATACAAAGATTTCATAAAACATTTTTTTCAGTCATTATATTTTTATGTATACACTTTCAAATCATACCTGCTATATGTTACCAGGCAAAAAAATTGTAAATTTTTGGACCTACCTCCATGGTTTGGCTTAAAATCCAGGATAGACAGTAGTGCTGTATAAAAACTTTAATGAATAATACTTAAATACTATAAATATATGATTTTCTTCAGCAAGAGAGCAAATTACAGGCACTTTGGCAAGCTAATGGTATTATAGTCATTTTAACTTCCGTAGTAGATTAGTGTATATATTCTTGAACCATCATCTCTATTCCTTTTTCACACAAGCAATGAAGAGGAAGTTTCAAAGTCAGAAAAGAAACCAGAGAGGTCCCGCCACAGCAGGTACTCGTCCGATAGTGAGGACAGTAGTAGTGATAGCAGTGACAGTGATGGGTCGGTGTCGCGCGAACCCAAATCTAACCACAAATCTGAGAAATCTCATGAAGTGCCGACATCTTCCACCAGCACCAGTACGTCAGGTAGAACATCGTCCCGGGAAAAAGAAGGAGCAAAGGTATGTGTATTATTGTGTTATCTATTGTAGAAAAGATTGCACAACACTTCTCCTTTGTCTGTCTGTCCATTTGTCTGTCACACTTTTTCCATATGCTTCTTTCAGCATGTGACACCTGAGTTCCTAGAAAAACATCTTATCTTCTGTATCAGGAGATTTAGCTCTCTTTTTTTTCTCTAAAATTATGATGATTTGTGGCTACTTTCTAAAAACTGGAGAAAAAAAAGCCCTGCAATGGAATAATTACAATGGATTGTTTGTGTGGGTGTCTGTGTACATGATATAGAGAAGTATTAGATGATAATTACAATGGATTGGTTGTGTGGGTGTCTGTGTACATGATATAGAGAAGTATTAGATGATAATTACAATGGATTGGTTGCGTGGGTGTCTGTGTACATGATATAGAGAAGTATTAGATGATAATTACAATGGATTGGTTGCGTGGGTGTCTGTGTACATGATATAGAGAAGTATTAGATGATAATTACAATGGATTGTTTGTGTGGGTGTCTGTATACATGATATAGAGAAGTATTAGATGATAATTACAATGGATTGGTTGTGTGGGTGTCTGTGTACATGATATAGAGAAGTATTAGATGATAATTACAATGGATTGGTTGTGTGGGTGTCTGTGTACATGATATAGAGAAGTATTAGATGATAATTACAATGGATTGGTTGTGTGGGTGTCTGTGTACATGATATAGAGAAGTATTAGATGATAATTACAATGGATTGGTTTTGTGGGTGTCTGTGTACATAATATAGAGAAGTATTAGATGATAATCACATGGATTGGTTGTGTGGGTGTCTGTGTACATGAAGTATAGAAGTATTAGATGATAATTACAATGGATTGGTTGTGTGGGTGTCTGTGTACATGATATAGAGAAGTATTAGATGATAATTACAATGGATTGGTTGCGTGGGTGTCTGTGTACATGATATAGAGAAGTATTAGATGATAATTACAATGGATTGGTTGTGTGGGTGTCTGTGTACATGATATAGAGAAGTATTAGATGATAATTACAATGGATTGGTTGTGTGGGTGTCTGTGTACATGATGTAGAGAAGTATTAGATGATAATTACAATGGATTGGTTGCGTGGGTGTCTGTGTACATGATATAGAGAAGTATTAGATGATAATTACAATGGATTGGTTGCGTGGGTGTCTGTGTACATGATATAGAGAAGTATTAGATGATAATTACAATGGATCGGTTGTGTGGGTGTCTGTGTACATGATATAGAGAAGTATTAGATGATAATTACAATGGATTGGTTGCGTGGGTGTCTGTGTACATGATGTAGAGACGTATTAGATGATAATTACAATGGATTGGTTGCGTGGGTGTCTGTGTACATGATATAGAGAAGTATTAGATGATAATTACAATGGATCGGTTGTGTGGGTGTCTGTGTACATGATATAGAGAAGTATTAGATGATAATTACAATGGATTGGTTGTGTGGGTGTCTGTGTACATGATATAGAGAAGTATTAGATGATAATTACAATGGATTGGTTGTGTGGGTGTCTGTGTACATGATATAGAGACGTATTAGATGATAATTACAATGGATTGGTTGTGTGGGTGTCTGTGTACATGATATAGAGGAGTATTAGATGATAATTACAATGGATTGGTTGTGTGGGTGTCTGTGTACATGATATAAGAGAAGTATTAGATGATAATTACAATGGATTGGTTGTGTGGGTGTCTGTGTACATGATATAGAGAAGTATTAGATGATAATTACAATGGATTGGTTGTGTGGGTGTCTGTGTACATGATATAGAGAAGTATTAGATGATAATTACAATGGATTGGTTGTGTGGGTGTCTGTGTACATGATATAGAGAAGTATTAGATGATAATTACAATGGATTGGTTTTGTGGGTGTCTGTGTACATGATATAGAGAAGTATTAGATGATAATTACAATGGATTGGTTGTGTGGGTGTCTGTGTACATGATATAGAGAAGTATTAGATGATAATTACAATGGATTGGTTGTGTGGGTGTCTGTGTACATGATATAGAGAAGTATTAGATGATAATTACAATGGATTGGTTTTGTGGGTGTCTGTGTACATGATATAGAGACGTATTAGATGATAATTACAATGGATTGGTTTTGTGGGTGTCTGTGTACATGATATAGAGAAGTATTAGATGATAATTACAATGGATTGGTTTTGTGGGTGTCTGTGTACATGATATAGAGAAGTATTAGATGATAATTACAATGGATTGGTTGTGTGGGTGTCTGTGTACATAATATAGAGACATATTAGATGATAATTACAATGGATTGGTTTTGTGGGTGTCTGTGTACATGATATAGAGACGTATTAGATGATAATTACAATGGATTGGTTGTGTGGGTGTCTGTGTACATGATGTAGAGACGTATTAGATGATAATTACAATGGATTGGTTGCGTGGGTGTCTGTGTACATGATATAGAGAAGTATTAGATGATAATTACAATGGATTGGTTGCGTGGGTGTCTGTGTACATGATATAGAGAAGTATTAGATGATAATTACAATGGCTTTCCTTCACACAAGTGTGTTCTTTTTAAAATGAGAGGTAATAATCACTAACTGACAAGATACATAGGACTTCCAATGATGCTCTGGTTTCCTCACGCAATAATGACCACAGTTGATGCCATTCTTGTCATGGAGAGTGATGAATACAAGTTGATAAACTTTTTAAGCAATTTCTGTGAAACAATTTTTGAACTAAACCCCATTGTATTACAGGGCAAAGCCTCAGAGTCGGACATACTGCCGGACAGTACCGAGACTGAGGACAAGTCCAGCAAGAAGGTCTCAGCCTCCAAAAGCAACAGCAGTAATGAGGACGGGGTTGACTTTGACATCGAGGACATTGACAAAGAACTGGAGCTGGCTCTGGAGAGAAAAAGAGTAGGTGACTTTGTCTTTAAAATCTGTATCATATGATAAGTAAAGTATGCGGGATATAATCTTGTGCATTATCCAATTGTGTTCCATTTTACATGAAGTTCAGTATCTTTTCATATTGATGAGTCAAGGTGATACAGCAGTGATATTCGTCACTCCCAGTGATAGCTCTTGTATTTTGTTGACAATTATATACTGTTAAGTGAGGGCTATATGAATTTGGTTTGTCAGGTCATACACAGACAAGGTGGGACACAGGGGTATTAATCATAGTAAAATAGCAAATCTTATAAATTTCACATTTTCTTGATAAATAAGTATTGAGTTTCCAAATACCAGCAGAATGGAACATATATCTGATAAGTAAAAAGATATAAATTTACAATTTTAATGGGTATAAAGTGACAAAACTTTTTGCTTTTTTTTTTTAGCAAGAACTTATTAAAAAAGAAAATGATAAGAAAAAGGATGAGAAGAGTGAAGACCGGGATAAAGGTCGAGACAAAGATCGTAAAAAGGATGGACATCGACACAGGGATGATGACTCAAGAGAAGACAGACATCGACGTGACGATGACAGAAGAAAGCACAAGCATCATGATCATGATCGCGATAGAAAACACAGGAGCCGTGAAAGCAAAAAGGAAGAAAAGCCAAAATTAACTCTTAAAGAACGTCTCAGGATAGAAATGGAATTAAAACTTGAAAAGGAAAGGAGAAAGAAGAAAGCTATTGAGGAGCTGATGGCGAGGGAGCTAGAGAAGACTGTGGCCAGTAGCAGCGGAGGAAGCAGCAGCAGGAGTCATAAAAGACATCGAGACGAAGGACGGAAGCGTTACCGTGACGATGATGTGGAGCATCATTCGAGGGACGATTTTCAAGACTACAGACGAGGGGGCTATGACAACTGGGAACGAGATCGAAGACAGCCCTATGATGACAGGTGTGTAAGATAAATGTTAAAAGCTTGCAGTCAAATACATTTTTGATCCTTAAAGCATTTTCCATTATAACATCAAACCTATATAGTATTATATAACAGTGAACCCAAATTGCATTTACATGATTTGTTCATATGATTAAAGATACATATTCATATATGTAATGCCAAGCATAGATCACAGAATATTCTGGTGTTCACAAACAGCATTTGATAAAAATTCAAATGTTGCCTGTCTGGTGATTATAATTTTGTAATTTTAAAAGAATTATCTGAAATAAGATGTCTCAAGAATTTTAAATGTTTAGAGTCAAGAATTTAAAATGTTTAAAATTATTTATTTCACATCAGTCTTGTATCTTATGTTTATTACTGTCAGTGTCTTTGATGGTTGTATAATTATGTGGTCATCATTGTAGGAGGAATCGTAGTTCCAAAGAAATTTTATTGAGATACAGCATTTTATTGAATTGCTCTGTAGCTTTATGTTGATATTTTGAATAGTTTGCTTGGCAAGGGTAGACATAGTCTCCAAATGACTGAAATACTGTTGGTGGGAAGTAAAATGCAGCAAACAAATAATTGCCCTGCAATATAATTTGTCTACCATTTATTTTAAAAGAAATATTTTTGAATGAAAAGAAAACGAGAGGATGCTAAAACATCATGAGGGATATAAATCTAATGACAGGTTTGTGTCGCCTCCTTCCTACAAACCACCGCCCCCTACAGAGGAGATGCTGGCATTCAAGGAGGAGCGCAGTGCTGAAGTGGTTGACTATGGACACGGACGCTCTAGGGCTTTTGATGGTGAGTTGGATCTGTTTAGTGTTCTCAATTAATCAATTTTGTAAATCGTGGCAAACCATCCCCTATGGCCGAGTGGTTAGAGAATCCGCCTCAGGAGTGGGAGGTCATGGGTTCGATCCCCAGCCGTGAGATACCAAATTCGTTAAAATGGTATTGGTATAGCTCCCTTGCTTGACGCTCAGCATGTAAGGGTAGTTCCAGGACTGGTTGGCTTCGGTGTCAGGATAATGTGACAGGGTGTGGTATCATGCCACATGTCTATGATGTGATACTGCAGTGTGGCAGCACTATATCTGTGAAACTGTCTCAAGTAGACATATCTCCAAATGATTAAAACCATTAAACAAGCAGATTGTTGCATTTATTTTACACAAAAATTACTTTTTTAAAATAGATGTCACAAAAATTGTAAGAAAAATTACATCTTTAAATGAAATTCATATTTATATTTATGACAAGAAGTCCAGCCTTCAAACAATCTTAACCCTTTCCCTCATAGAGACCTATGCGAACAGCATAAAACCAGATCAGCCTGCGAGTAACTCGCAGGCTGATCAGGTTTTATGCTGTTCGCTGCTCATTAGTGGTCTGGTAATGAGGATTTTACAATTAAATTTGGTAAGGATTGAGTTTGGCTTTCTGCAGATCAGGCTTTATGTGGTACCTATTGAGTGCGTCAAAATGAGTCTATATGAGGGAAAGGGTTAAAATGAGTCTATATGAGGGAAAGGGTTAAAGTAGGTTTCTGTATTACTGATACAAACTGGTTTTGATAAATGCAAGACTGGTCCTGGTGGCTGAGTGGTTTGAGCATCTGCCACAGAATCAGGAGATCCAGTCGCGACATACCAAAGTTGTTAAAAAATGGTACTAGTATAGCTCCCTTACTTGGTGCTTAGCATATAAGGATAGTTCCAGAACTGGTTTGCCCTGTATGGTATCATGCCACATGTCTACGATGTGATACTATGGTGTGGCAGCACTATATCTCTCAAGTTCACATCGTCTCCAAATGACTGAAATACTGTCATTGAGAAGTTAAACCCAACAAACATAAATACAAGATCTTAATTCAGGATTTGAAACACTGAAAAATTCTTACCGAATTATAGGAAATGGTACATGTTATACCTGCCAAACATGAGGAAGATATATAGGAACAATTTTGTTCTATCTCATCCTGCTTTTTAGCTCATCTGAGCAAAGCTCAGAGTGAGCTTTTGTGATCACTTGATTGTTCGTCATTCGTTGTATGTCAACAATTTCTACTCTGAAACTACCAAATGGATTTTCGTCAAATTTTACCAAAATGATTCATATGATAGCCTAATGCAAATTCCTAATTTTCTTCAATTCCATGAAAAACTTCGGGTTGCCACAGCAACCAGAAGGGAAAATCTTTAAAATGCTTTTTCTCAGGAGTATGAAGACCTACAGATTTGATATTTGGTACATAGCATCAGCTCCTGTTGCCTCAACATCAATGCAAAAATATTTGCCCCTGGGGTCACAATGGGCCACACCCAGAAATTTATATAGAACTATACAAGGAATTCTTGAAAAAACTTCTTCCAAAACTAGTCCATGGATTTTCACCATATTTAATAAAATGATATTTATGTTAGCCTTACGCTAATTCTTAATTTTTCTTGAATTTCATGAAGAACTTGGCAACCAGAAAGCATAACTTCAAAATACGTTTTCTCAGAAACATACAGACCTACAGATTTGATATTTGGTACATAGCATCAGCTTCTGGTGCCTCATCACTATCAACAAATATGTGTATCAGGGTTTACATGAGGAAACTCACGGAATCACACCCAGATTTTGTATGGAACTGTATAAGGAAAACAAAAAAATCTTTACTTCTGAATGAATTGGTTGGATCATGAAGAACTATTGTTGCCATGGCAACCAGAATGCCTAACTACAAAATGCCTTCTCTTAGAAACATACAGGCCTACAGCTTTGATATTTGGTATAAAGTATCCTCTCATGGTTCCAAGCCTTTCTACAACAAAACAAATTCAAGGTGAGCGATTTAGGGCCATCTTGGCCCTTTTGTCTTTTCTTTCCAATTCATCGATAACTAAGGTTGGGACAGTGGCAGCTGTAAGTCTTATATTTGAATGGATGTTTTTTATTTGTTCCAGAATCAGATCCAGATGATTCAAGGTCAGCAGATCATAGAGAAATAGAAATGAAGAAGGTACGTTGTTATTGTTGTTATCACACTTCTTTTGTGTTAACTTTTCTTCTTTATTTAGATTGACTCAACAGACTAGCCAATACATAGCTACATTGGGATAGTAGGTAGTAGTAGTGCTGAACCTGGGTTATATCTTGAACTTGGATCTGTCCTGGATATAGCTTTCACTAACAACCCCGCTCTTAGTTGTGGTGTAGCCAACATGCCTGTGTACTATTCCGACCAACACCTGATCTCTGTCCTCATGAAAATCTGTTATATGAAATATACCGTCATGTATCATTAAGAACAAACTATTGATTTAACTTACTGTTAATATTTGAATTTTGGTTCTATTTAGTGTGGAAAGACCCTTTTCAGTAGGGGACTTTTATTGGTTGGCAATAGTCTTACCTGGGCCTGGTTGCCAATAACATACAGGTAGACTTGATAACAATTATTATAACAGAAATTATGTAGGATATTCTATCTAGGGACCAGGTATGTAGTGAGAGGCATCACCAGTATTCAATGAAAAGCCACATTGAGGAACGGGAAAACATTGTACTTTAGAATCATTAATTTTCGTGGGGACTAACTTTCGTTGATTTGTGGATGTCTCTATCCACGAATATTTATCCCCACAAAAACTGTTTATTTCATAGACCTCATGTTTTCTAGATCATGGTTCCACAAATATATGTACCAACGAAATTGATTTAATCACAGATTCCACGAAATTTAGTGTCAACAAAAATAAATGATTTTACAGTATCACCCTTTTTATATTTATTGAATTATTTTTTTGTCTGCTATAAATGTATGAGTGTATCAGAGCTCTATCTTTTTTTCGTGTTTCTTTATTTTTATCCTTAAACTGTGTCAAGACTTTCTCTAACATGGTCACAGTACATGTAACTGAGAAAAAGCGGTATCTTCGGTATTCATCATCTTCATTGATAGTTCTTGTTTACCCAGTTAAACTGGAGTTTTTTTATACTTCAGCTGGAAGCTCTACAACTTGCTGAACTAGCCTTGAGCAAGCTTGAATTCTTAGAAGTGACCAAGAAGGGACTCTCCAAACTCCAGATATTGCTTATCGAATTAGAGGTAGGTGGTCGTATTGAATCCAAATCATCAGGCATCTGTACCACTGTGAAATCACTTGTGTATCATTGTGCATAAAAACATTTTCAAAAAGTGAAGATCTTTACATTCATAGAAGAATGGTGTTATGAACATTACAAATGTTTAGTACATTACAAATGCTTACTTTGGTACATTACAAATGTTTAGTACAGTACAATTGTTTAGTACAGTAAAACTGTTTGGTACAGTACATATGTTTAGTACAGTACAACTGTTTGGTACAGTACAACTGTTTTATAATTTGATTCCCTGGTACATACCACCTTAATGAAAGAACCAGTACTCTGTCTTCCTGTGTGTAATTCTAATTGGAGCAACAAAGTGCAGGTCTATCATAAAGCCTTATTAATGGTAAGGTCCCCCTTGAGAAAAATAATGTGGAAATGTGAGATATGTCTCTTATTAGGTATCGGAAATAGTCTGGTGAATGTTTACTGATGCTTCGGCTGGGATATGAATGAAGGTCATATGCTCAACTCCATCCTCAAAAACTGTGGTACCTGTGTGAAGGGAAGAATCTTGAATAGATCAGGTTAAGTGCTGTTCAGTAGGGGACTCTTTAACTGACGTGTTCTTCTCTCTCCAGACTCGGCACCAGGACTGGCAGGCTGGAGGATTGACCACCAACCATTTCCTGACCAAACTGCGGGGCGCCAACTGGCAGCTGGAGCAATACGAGGCCAGCGCCGCCCCCAACGGCTGGGTGTGTTCATGGGACAGGTATGAACACTTTCCTAAACCTGCACTTGTCACTGCCTAGCAACACAGATCAGTAGCGAGAGGATGGGACAGTACAGGGAGTGATTCGGGTATTTTTTGGAAAA
>CM037780.1:76055207-76105207 GCA_021229015.1 Solen grandis | reverse complement strand
TACATTAATTGCGACCTCGGGACCGGAATTTTACTTCAAAATAGCGAAATTCGGATTAAACATTTTATTTTTAGCTAAAATAAGAAGGGAAGAAATCGGGACCAAGAAATCGGGACCAAAAATAAACTTCGAAATGGCGAGGAATTCGGTTAAACAATGTTCGGTTTGGCGAGGTTCTACTGTACTTGAATGAAACTTAAGTTGTTAGATTAGATGCCATGGTACTGGTAACTCAGAGTAGCTACTGTGTACTGTGTAGATGGTAAGCAGTGTAAGCAGTATGTTTTTTTTCACCTGATTACATATGGTACCCAATGTTTGACTATTGCATAATTGCTTGGATGTCTAACAACACTTCCCTGTGGTTATATGCCCTATAATTCCTATGTCACAGTATCGATAAGTCATAATTATGAAATATATAAGCAGTCTGAAATAGCTTAGTTAGTAGAGAATTCACCCTGTAGGCTTAAGAAAGCGAGATTGAATCCCTGTCAGTTGGCATATTTTATTGTCCTGACTTCTATGGTATATGTAAATGATCATATTTCTTCCTCTTTTTTTTTTATTCATGAGAAAAACCATTCCCATAATGGCATTTTCTATCTGCAATGAACATGCAGTATTAAGGCATGTACAATATATCTTGTACAATATACATCACAGGCTGACACAGGTGAGCACGATCTTGTCATGAGTGGCATATGGCAGCAACACCACTAATGACCATCATGTCCAATTACACCTTGCCATTATCTGGACCAATAAGTGGGGCACTGCCCATACATACAGATCAATTAACATATGGGATACATTACACTAAATGAGACCTTTTTCCTTTCAACTCTCATGATAGCTGACTTTTGATGTAAATCAAAAAGATCGGAAAAAAAATTATGCATTAATGATGTATATCAAAATATGATACCTATGTTGGCTGAAATTATTTAGCATAAATAGAAGACAACATGGCGAGAGTTCATCAAATAACGTGTTTGGTTATAATGAAAATGTATAATATACATATTATCTTGTCTATAAATATGCTTATCATTTATTCATAAAATAAAATTTTCATAAAATTGAAAGCACAGGACATGACAATTAGTGACGTCTGCCCTGAACTGAGGTAAACAGATGGGTGGGGTGAAGGTCAGGAATGTTCAGAACATACTTCCTGTCATGTTCAGTCTACTGGTCATCCATCATCTGCTGACCAGGGGTCAAACATCATGTCCGAGTGAGGTCATTTAAATCAAAGAAATGCTTATCATAGTATATTCAATGATCAACAAAATCTATCTTTGTTTGAACTAATTTAGTACATTCAGCTATTGAAGATTTCTAATACACTTTTTCTTGTTTTCATTTATTCAGCAAAAATAGAATTATAACCCAATCAAATTTATTTTATATCGAAATGAAGACGACAATTTTGTTATTTATCTTATTACAGGTATTTAAAAATATCAGACCCTTCTACTTAAACATGAAACCCACTATTGTCTTTATGCCTCTCTGTCTGTGGACATCAAACAAGTCAGATGAGTACCATGTCTTGTAGATGATTTGATGAATTGATTACATACAAAACATCTCCTGGTAACACTGATATCATGTACTGAGAGCAGACACCTGACTTGAACCACAAATAACATGATGTCATTAAGATGATAACAATACATGCACCTTCTGCACACTTCAACAAGTGGTATTTTACACAGACAAAAATTGGGTATACATTGCCCATAGTTGTAAAAAGACAAGGAAATTTATCATACCTGAGATAATGTTGTTATGTTGATGATGGTGATTAATGTGACTTCAACAACGAAATGATTACTGACCACCAAACATGATTATACAATCCCACCTGCCTTAAGTGGCCAGGTAACAAGAGCAGTTGGCTGCCTAGTCCAGGTAACAAGAGCAGGTGGCTGCCTACAGCAGGTAACTGCCTAGTCCAGGTAACAAGAGCAGGTGGCTGCCTACAGCAGGTAACTGCCTAGTCCAGGTAACAAGAGCAGGTGGCTGCCTAGTCCAGGTAACAAGAGCAGGTGGCTGCCTACAGCAGGTAACAAGAGCAGGTGGCTGCTTAGTCCAGGTAACAAGAGCAGGTGGCTGCCTACAGCAGGTAACTGTCTAGTCCAGGTAACAAGAGCAGGTGGCTGCTTAGTCCAGGTAACAAGAGCAGGTGGCTGCTTAGTCCAGGTAACAAGAGCATGTGGCTGCCTACAGCAGATAGCTGCCTAGTCCAGGTAACAAGAGCCGGTGACTTTTAAACTACTTAATACAGGTCACAATTACAGGTGGTCATTAATAAAAGTGGTCACAAAATAAAGGTTGGCACATGTGGTTATCAATACCATTATAATGCAATACCATTATAATGCAAAGTTCATTTGTTTTTCATCTGTAACAGTTATTTCCCCTTCTCTCATCACTGCTTCATCAATCTGAAAGCCAGTGCTGTCATACTTCAGTTTTATAACAGATTAATCATAGAGAAGATGGTTAGGATATCACTAACACTTATAAAGGATGAAGAAGATAAATGAATATTTATAAATGACAGCACATTAATAAGTTTGGACCATCTGGTTAGTAATGAACCATCCCACTTTGCACCCATCTTGTTGATAACCGAATTTCATATCCACAGGCAGCACCATGTCACCAAGTGTTCATGGCATCTATTTGATCTCCTTCAATCTCTCCACGAATACTGTCACAATTTACGATCAAATGAACTTGTTTCTCACCCTTTTTTTACACCTATCACTCATATTCTTCCACAACCTTTTTTTATTTCCTTACTTTATTTTCTACATTTCATGAAAGAGACTTTATCATTCAGCTATGTCATATGCATCATTTTTTTTCTTTCAATATTTTTATTCGACTATTTTCACTATAATTTAGTTGTGATTATCATTTCAAACTACACCTGTTACAAACAGCAGGCAACTGTACCCACACAAGGACTTGGCACACAATATTCTAGATAAAATTACTAAAATGCCCAGCCCCTATGCATACCAGATGGGCATAGTAAAGTGACTTTATACAAAGATAGTATTAAATACAAAACAGTACTAATTCTTATGATTATTTAATCGTGCCAAAGTATGTCCTCAATTTGTTCCACAAAAGACTGCCATTCCAGTGTGAGCAATCTATCCTACAAGGTGATGATGGTAACAGACAAATGTCCCATCCCGCTAATCACCCATCCTCTGTACTAGTTTATATCCTAACTATAACCCCGATGTTATAACCATATATAGAGGCTTCAAGATTTATCATTATCTATTTTTGGTTAGCATGCTTAACAGTCAAAAGCAAACAAACAAAGGGGTCAAAGAAAAATCAGACTTGGGAATTAAGAGATTAAGATAGTAGAAATAAATATAGACAAATGTTGCCAAAGGTTTGTGAGCTGGCAACATGTCCTTAATTCTAGAAGTCATATTCAGTGCAGTGAATGCATAATCTAACTAGTGGAGAAATGTGCATATCTAAAAGAAAATGTTCCAAAATGAAAGCAAGAAATACACACAGACATGAAACATATACAACTTCATCAACATGATGATTCTGCCTCTTGATTGAAAGGAAATTTTGTAAAACAAAAAGGACAAAACAGGGGATACAGTTTTTACTGACAAACTAGTGGTTTCTAGGGTTATCAGTCATGTCTATCTCTGAGAGTTTAAACAAATGACCATCACAAATCTAGGTCCAATACACCATCCATTATACATTCAATACACTTTGATGTTTTTGTCTCTGCAGTAAGAATCTCAAGTTTATTTATAGGGCCACCGCCATGTCCTGACAATATGGTCCAATGAAAAAAGTAATGGAACCCTGAAAAGATAACTTGTTGATAAGTTGTTTTGACAGCATTCTTGTATCATTGAATCTTATCAGAAAGGTACATACCCTTCAATATAGAACCAGATCTATTGTATCCTATAGGACAACAGAGTACCATTGCTTTGTTTTAGACCTGAAGTACTCCAATCAAAAGCACTGGCTGACATTACCCATCTATTGTTTGGCAAGGTTTGCCAAATACAGGATTGTAAGAATGTATAGGAAGGTGGGTCAGGTTTAGATACTTAATACTTGTAACTGTAACAACCAAGTCAGCTGGTCAGGTAGGATTACTGACAGAGTGAATGGACAAATATCTTTCATTTGTTTTTCTTGTAGGCTCCCTTCAATTCATCATGAGATCTCTTACACCAGATCGTAAAAAAACAACAGATTATCCAAATGAAGTACCGAACTCATCATTCCATAGTTCAGAGTTCTGACAACTGTGATGTTTGTTTATTTCCACCTTTCTGTATTAGCAGGAAAAGCTTTTCTGTCTTGTACTGTTTAGCACCAGCTTTGAGTGGAGGGTTGGGAGTATCCCTCAGGGGACACAACTCTTACAGGACCTCAAGAACTTGATTAATCTAGAGATCTAGCACCTGCTGAAGGATCAAATCTTAACCCAATAATTCTGAATTATTAAACATGGGACCAAAATCTCACTGGAATCAAACATTGCCCTGAAGAAAGGGAGGGTAATATACATCATGTTGAAGACATTTTAAGTGAGTTAAAGAGGAAAATGGAATGCAACACAAATATTTAGGTTTCTGATAAAAGAAGTGTTTAACAGGAAGTAATTCTTTCAAAACTCTTTCAGTTGTTTGATTGTCAAACAAGAGTGAGAGGGGATGGCATTTAAGAAAAATGATATGTAAGCATGCTATTTGAAATTGACTATACACTCATGAAAACTGAACCATAAATTACAGTTTTACCAATTGTAAAGGTCCACACAATTTTGTTGGGTTTTTTTGCACTGCAAACGGATAAAAGTAAGATCTAGATGTTGGAGCACCAAGCTTCTACACTTATCCAAAATGCACATGTTTCAGTTAAGCTTTCCATTGACTCCTTTTATTTTCTCCTTATGTGTTGAAAAATAAAAGAAAAATACCATGGGTGGTCCACCAATTTTTAAGAAAAAGTCTTTCAATCACAATACAAACATAGCTCATTAGAAGAACTAACAAAACAATATTTGTTAAAAAAAACGTTTTTGACATTGTCACCTCTTACGGCCTTAGTTTTGACATTTAGATATTTGCACCCTAGCTAAAAAGAATTCGACAAATGTGTTGAGCAAATTAACCTTAATTGCAGGTAATGCACTACAAATTTAACTCCAGATTTCAGCACAGATCAGAATGATAAAGGCAGGTATGTTTTAAGTGCTTTATTTTAAGGCTTTAAGTAGATGACAGGACTGATACATAGCCATCATATTTCATGGCAGTTGACACATACACTCTAGATAACCTTTCATGCAATCCTTTTTTCTTTTCTTTTTCTACCATAATCCAAGTACCATACAGGTGTACTATCATATGATGTTAGACTATGGTAAATCCATCATGAAAGCAAGTCACATCAGCATCAATTCTCATCTCTAGGCAGTTTCAAACCTGTTCAGCCTGAGTGAGGTAAAAAAGAGAGAAAGAGAGAGAGAGAGGGAGGTAAAGAAAAGAGAGGAAAGAGAGGAAAAGAAAAAAAAATACTCATAGGAAACATGAAAGGGGATGTAAGGTGTCAAAATGAGGGCACACTGTGATTTCGACCGGCAGGATGAGTCCACATTGGGATTTTGACCGGCAGGATAAGGGCCACATTGGGGTTTCAACCGGCAGGATGAGGGCCACATTGGGGTTTCAACCGGCAGGATGAGGGCCACATTGGGGTTTCAACCAGCAGGATAAGGGCCACATTGGGGTTTCAACCGGCAGGATGAGGGCCACATTGGGGTTTCAACCGGCAGGATGAGGGCCACATTGGGATTTCAACCGGCAGGATAATGGCCACATTGGGGTTTCAACCGGCAGGATGAGGGCCACATTGGGGTTTCAACCGGCAGGATGAGGGCCACATTGGGATTTCAACCGGCAGGATGAGGGCATATTGGGATTTCACTCAAGTTTCATTACCTATTTTTATTAATTTAAACAAATATCAATATGAGGAAAACAACCTTACATGGGAAAAGTGTAAACTTAACTTAAACTGACCAAAAAAACTATATTATCAAAACACAGTAAAACAGCTTCTATATAACAACAGATATAATATCTTGAACAATTTGTAACAGCAAAAAAAGAAAAGGATAAAACAGACTTGGCAGAACAATTGAAGTCTATCTAGGGTAAGAAAAGCAGAACAATTAAAGTTTATCTGGGGTAAGAAACTCGGCCATATTGGCCCTATCAGACCCCATGGCCAGATGCTTGGATCTTATCTCAGACCTGTAATCATACAAAACACTGGTTGAAATATCTCACACCATCCACACATTATCTTAATCAAGTGAGAACAAAACAGGAAGTGCCTATCCAGCAATATCTTAAATATGTCTAGGTTGTTTTTTTTCACAAAATTAATCCTGATTTATTTTTTGCTGTTTCATTTCAAGAAACTCTGAAGAAAATGGCAATCATACAACAATGGTGACCAAAAATCTAAGCCTTGTTTTTTACCAATTCTGCTGACATTGATCTTCTTCCATTTCAACCAAAGAGAATTGTCAAATGCTTACAGAGGTTTAAGTATTTCATCAAAGCATCGTAAATTCAGCACATTGGGTTCTGATTTCAAAGCATTTCAAACTCCATAGGAAAGAATCCAATACCAGTTTTATGAGTGACAGAACAAATGCATGGGACCAGTGTCTTCATAATTATACAAAGATCATTACTTAGGACTGCCTCCAGCGCTGACCTCCGATCTTCATGGTTTAAATATTTAAACTTATTTACTATACATTGATAGAGAAGCAAGTTCTTATAACCTATATTACTAGTAATCAGTCTCAACAGTTCCTGGGTTGGACCAGTACTTGGCTCCTAGCAAGGCCATATAACTTTCCTTGCCCCCTAGGAAAGTTCGAACCCACAACCTTCTGTTCCAATCATATACATAACCACTGATCACAGCACACCTTATAAATACCAGCTCTTCTAGATGTTGACTATCAAAATATCAGCCATTCTTGACCACTTCACAGGACCCTCTACGACCTCTTGACCACACCAACTTAACTCCAAACAGTAAGAATCGGATGTCCAGTATTTGCCTAAGACACTGTGCCTAAACTGACCAAATTCTGACCAAGTAACCAACATTCCAGAACAATTGGCTTTCCTGTTTATTGCACCATATTGAAAGAATACCCAAAACCTGTTTAAAACTCTTACCTTTATTACAGAGAGCAGAAAAAAATCAATATAAACTGTATGGAGAGGTTTACACTGTATGAGAAATAATGCACCATATTGTCTGCACAAAGTTAAAAATGGCCTATCTAAAAGAATGTACAGAGCAAACAAACCAAGATCAAAGACCTAGATTGATTTAATTTACATATGTATGAGTGCCATATGAAATATTAAAGAGACTTCCAATAACATTCTCCATACATTCACAATATGAAATTAAAACTGAGTTGACAATATTTGATGGAAAAAAAATTCTATTTCACTTATTCTTAAATATTAAACTTAAATACCCCATCAGATCAATAAATTGCCTGAAAAATGGATCACATAATTACTGTCCAATAATTTAAAGAAGTATTGTCTAATCCACAGATTAACCCTTTAACAAATTTATGATTTGATGAATATTAATCAATTGAACTACATGTATAAATGCTTTATCACAGCGGATTAATGAAATCACTGTACCATGTTTTGCGAGCCTATACAATTCAACCCTTCGACTTTTTTTGGGAGCCTATATATTCTAACTTGTACCTTTCTTGCGAAAACAGGGAGTAGACTCATTTATCCACTGTGTTTATGAAAAATTAGATATTTCTTTAACGTGTAGAAACTATCTACATGCATCAAAATGTGCCTTTATGAGGAAAAGTGTTAAATAATAGTCTCATTATTCTCAAGGATTCTCTCTATACTAAACACATAAAAAAAACAATCAAAATCTTAAAAAAAAGAATATAATGGAAAGTATCTTACCAATATTTTAATATTACTTGCAATATTTTCAACATAAATCCAAAGTTGAAAAAACACCCTATAGCTTCCACTGTGCTATTAATCCCTTCACAACCTTTGTCCTATTCTGTCTATTTTTTTGCACCACACGCTTTACTTATGTTTTTACGAAGATGACTTCCCTATGACACTATCACTACATCTATAATTAACAGTAAATTTAATTAACTCAGATCCCAGTAAATCTTGCCACCATTTAAACCATACAGTTCTATCTATCCATTATGACATCCATCAATTACATTCATTTTGCACCATCTCCATGTTAATTCACCTGTTGCCTGAAGGTATCATATGTCGAGACATACTTGAGCCTCTTCTGGCTGTAGTCAGAATATTAATATCTTATCAATAAACTGTGTGACTATTTACTGGCCGGCTTCCTGGATCTGACCCTCTTACAGGTGTACCATCACTCCTACTGCACACAACTGCACGTTTATCACTGCACTGGTCACATGACTCAAATGGTCACATGATCAGCCCCACTGCAGTGGCAAAATCAGAATTGGATTCGTCTAACATTAGACAAGTTCTTGATAGTACTTACATTGTATCTGGTATTAGACCATTTCTTCTTACTAATTTTTACTTCTGATCTTAAAGAAATTCTGCTGAAATAATAATCATTGTCCTAGTAAAATTCATTTAGTAAAGTTTTAACTTATTTATTTGAGGTTGATTGGGAAACAAGTTCATACAACTGATACTAATCCCTCTTGACAGTTCCTGGGTTGGATCAGTACTCGGGGTTCAAATCCAGTCCACAACTTTCAGATCCACAGCTGGGTATGTTATCATTGAATCATGGCGCCATCTTCAAACTAATATTTTGATTTTCTTGATTTACCTTGCAGTATCGTTTTCATCATACATGGAAAATCAAAATACAATATAGCATAAATTTAGAACTTTTATTGTTTTTCTAGTCAAGAAGCATATACCAACAAAAACAAAAACATATTTTCATGACATAAATCAATTCTCAGTTGCCTGAATATTTATACTGACAAATGTGGCTTGTTTGATAGGTCTTTGTGTAAATCAATAGAAAATAATAAAAGTGACAAAAGCCAGTGGCAGACATCAACATTATAATAAGTTAATAGTCATATTAAACAGTTCAATAACCTATACACAGAAAAACTAATGGTATCAATACTGTACCAAAACATATTCTGACACTTTTTATAGTCAAATAATTTCAAAGCAGCACATAAAATATTCATGACTTAACTATCATTACATATAATTACATGTCTCCTCCCACATATTATATCTCAATTATCCCTGGGAGTCTACAGGGCCACACATGGAGGCTCTTTACATTATAGTATGGTGTTCAATTATTTTGGTCTAGGCCAGGAAATGCTGCCACTATATAATTATGATATTCACCTTATTAGGAAACTTAAAGGTAACAGGAAATACAGTTGCGTGTGTAAATTATAATTACAACAGTATTACAGATACAAATGAAACTGCAGTTACAAATTGTTACTGAAGAACAACAAGTTTAATCCCAGCCAGACTGCACATCTTACACACTGGCTGATCTGATTTTATTTTAGTTGCAGATCAATGTTGACACTTATATGTAAAGATCAAATGCCAACCCTTAATTTCAAATCTAGTATCACAAATTAGACTTCTGTTTCCTCTCTGCAGATTATTTTACAATATCCCTTTAGACGACTGCTAGGTTGGACCAGTACTTTTCAGTCCCACTGGGGTTTGTAGCCACAACACAACCTTCATATCTAATCACTGTGCTCCATTAAGTTTAAAATAACATAAAATTTGAACTGAAACAGATGTAAAACCAATAACCAAATTCCAACTCCAACTAAATCTTTACAATCAACAAAAGCCAATCATTGAAGATGCATAAGAATGCAGTGATGTTAAAAGTGCTAAACAGTTTAAGATCATGTTATGAGAGCATCACACCAGAGTTCTCTCATCATCTGCCAAATCTTCATACAACAAAAACTCACTTCCTGATTGGAGCAGCCATTAAATAAATAAAACAGATATCATCTCAGGTAAATTACCAGCAAGATCTGTTCTGTCTAGAAAAACGGGACAACAAATACCGGTAGATAAGTTTTCAAGAAGTAAATACCAACCGGCTGAATTTCATGGTATTTTTTAAACTGAGACCTTCAAGTGAAACTTAACAATTTCCAGATACATGACTTTGTATCATGATACTGTGAATGGAAAGAACAAATTGATGATACCTAAAAGCTTTTTCTTATAATTGTTCAATGAATGTTATACTATATCAATTTAAAAAAAAAAGAATTCCCAGTGTTTACATGTTCACTGGGAAAATTAACTTCCTGAGATCACCAAAATCAAGTAGGTCAATCATCTTGGGTTTGGAATTAAAACGTGCCTTACAAAGACTTCACAAAACAACTGAGGCAGCAACCAATAACTTGCTTTACCTTAATACAGGCATTAAATGAACCTCCTAAAGTTATATGGCTCTATAAGTTAATGGTAATAAAAGAAAATATATATGCTATTTTTTTTTTCTACAAAAATTTCATTGACGTTAAACAACCAGAAAATAAATCATGCTAATGAACAGAAAATGAGGTCCTACATAAGAATGTGATACCGGATACCTTTTATTTAGGGGAAAATGAGAAATTTGAGATAGATATATGATACAAATAATAAACGCAAGTACAATTTAATGCCCCTTTAATTCATTATTAAAATCAAACCTATCAATCTAGCCCAGATAATAAAGCGATCAACTGACTAAATGTTTCAGGTATGGGGGGAAATAAATCAACTGATATTTTAATATCCCCTTGAGCCAAACACTTATTTCCGTAATTTCAACCAAATTTCAAGTACTTGTTATGTACTTTCCTTGATAAAAAGCCTGATTATAACAGCCAATATGTCAAAACTCTCTTTAATTTGTTCATTCAGTTGAGTGACGTAACACAGCTATGAAATAGGAATCTAAATTCCTATCCTAGTATTATATTGATTTTAACATGATAAAACTCTGTTCTGAAATTTACCATCACAATTAATCATACTTATCTTCTTAATTAACAAAACAATTTCTAACATACTTCTAGAAAACTAAATATGTTGTATATAATACATAATAATGACATCCATATATCCGGCAGCTTTGAAACATGACAACAGTTTCTTCATGGTCTCAATATTTTTCAAAATACAAAAAAAAAAAAATAATAATAATAATAATAATGTGCTTTGAATATTGTAGTTCAGGTTGATAATAATACCAATACCAGGGCAATATTATTACATAATGTAGTAGTTTTATGAAACAAATATTCAGAGAACAATTTTGTAAAAAATGAACATTACCATTTACAGAGATATCGGTTAATCTGGCTATAGATTTGACACTAGAACTGTTTGGTGAAGGGTTTTCAGTACAATTGCTTCTTTTAAATGTAAGATTCTATACTGGTGTACCTACAGAGTTATCTTTTAATGCATTTTTGAGGTTGTGTACAGTGCAGTATACTGCAGCAGGGGTGCACCCAAAATTTAAATCACCTCCACATCTAAAGATCTCCAGACATCTAAAGCAAATAAGATCTGTATCTTTAAACAAAGCCATTTTCAGCAATATCTTGGTAATCTCACTGCCCTGTTACAAGGGTCTAGTGAAAGTGTTTTGTATTTCATAGGCAACTCGCACGGAATGACAAAACATAGACAGGGTTAAGCATAGTGTTGATATAATATGACATCAAAAGAAAAGAAAACATATTACTAATAGCCTGAGAGGGAAATCCCTGGGGTCATATAAGAAATAAAGATACTTCTAAGTGCAGATGGGATATCATCAAATGTCTTTTTCCACAGTATTTTTTAAGAACAGAATTTTATATCAAGCTATATCAAGTAGCTAAAGCTTATTTATTTCAAAACTAATTCTTATGACAAAAAGAATACACATACTATTTTTTGGCCACTTAGACTGGTGAAAATTATTGCAATATTGCTACCATCTCATAAAAATGTATAGAAAGATTGAAATTTTGGTTTTTATTTTTTTAATTAGTGCAGGGCATACAGTGTTGCAAATACACTATGTATAAAGAACTGAATTTTTATATACAAGCTGACCTAAACAGATATCAAGCATAAGACTATGATCTCTTAATATTCTTACAAAAGTCCCTGAGTAGCCAAACAAAGGGTGTTTCCCCATGGAGTGCAATTCCTAATCCACCATGAAAGCTGGCATTGGACTGGAAACTGATGTCAAATATTTCTGGAGTGCAGCACCCTCTGGTACCCGGGGTATACAGACAGAATCTACTGGACACCCAGTATACTCAGGGATTTCACTGCCCCTATCTTATCTCCAGTGTACATACAACATGGTCCCCCATAATATCTTACACCCTTTCTTCAAGTCACTTCAAAGTCTTCTCAGTTACAACCAATGGACACATCCTATCCCTTAATACACTAGTGTCAACACCTATTACATTTGACTTTATCGTCTTATTATATGTTATTGATTATAAAAAGCTTCATTCATGCAGTCCTTTTTAGTCATAATTAACTTCGTTAAAATATAAAACTGTACTTCTGTACTAAAAAAAATCTAAGATCAATTTCAAACCTTACAAATTTTATAGATTGTTTGTCCTTGCATCCAACACTGGATTTTTGTATCCCAACTCCGTTCCTCAACATCATGAATCAACTTATGGTATTTTGATTTAATTATCCATCCTCTGATGACTGTAGTTATCCCTTTGCTGCTACAACCTCTAGGACATAAACATGCAGGTTGAATTATTTAACATTCTAATTATTTATTCAGTGTTTTCATGCCTAAATCAATGCAAGTTAAATTATGGAATATGTTTTAGATAATTGTTTTGTCATCTTTCCAATTCATAATTTCACATAACAAGAGTTGATGAATATCTTTTTACCAAATGAAAGCTACAACAGAAAAGGCTAATGCAACCAGTATGAAACCAGATTAAACTAGATGTCATTCGTTTAAACGAATGATAGGACTTTCTGCAACATCTGCTTCAAATGTAAGTTTCTAACTTTCATCACACATAGAATTTCATCACTCCAGCTCAGTTGTAACCTTGTTTAATTTTAGCCTCATTAGAAAGAAGTATTTAATATTTGTATATTGCTATATCCTTTCGACACCTGTAACGTAGTTAATCGTATTTAGCGATTTTGGCGTGTTTGGGCTTCCGTAGTTTTGCCATAAATTCCTGGAATTTCGAACTATGGTGATATTTTGAAAGGTAACATCCCAGCCTACAAACTGATGCAATATGAATATCGTTAGCATAACAATGCAGTTTTTAGATGGTCTAAAATGTGGGGCTGCGTGTGAATTTTTCAAGGCTTGCAAACTGCTCGCTAGCTACATAGTGTTGCAAATACGGATTTTTGTCTTGTGCCGTTGTACATGTATTAACTTCAATGCTTATTTTGGAAACAGTCAACATTCGACAAAAAACAACAACAACAAAAAAACAACAACAACAAAATCAAGATATAGCCCATCAATTGCAATTTGATATTTTTTTTTTTTTTTTTTTTAAGTCGTTGCGCAAGTATTTAAGCTTGGTGACCCCTGCGCGTGACCTTTTCCATATTTTTATGAAACATGATTATGAAATATCTTATTTTCCATGTAACTTTCTTATATGAAGTCCAATTTCAATAAACTTGGTACCGTTAGAAAGCTCTTAAAACATGCTACATTTTATAGCATAATGTATAAACTTATCTTCAGTCGTTTCTGAGATATTGACTGTTAAACCTCAAGAAAACAGCATATTATCAGCAAAATTAGCTTAATTTCATTTAGTTTGTTTGCTTATAACTTTGTATTGCGTAAACCAATTTTAATAAAATAAATATTTTTGGTTTGGAAACGTCAATTATTCAGCTATAATTCTTATTCATACATATATTTACAAAAATCGATATTTATTGAGATATGGCTACATATATGCAGTAGGGGTGAAATCAAAATTTCCTCCCGTGCCTAATAACCCATAAAAATTTCATCGTCCTAGGACTATTGCAACATATTAAAATAAGCGTTTTGTTAGGAAAAAGAAAAGAATAATAACAATAAAAAAATGACGTCACGTGACGTCATATGACGTTTATTTTCTCATAATTCTTAAGACACCCAGAGACCTACTAACTGGCAAAATTTCAACTTTCTATCTCAAATAGGACCGATTTTATAAGCATTTAAAAATTGACGTCCTTGGTTCGAATCTTTGATCCGCCATAGATGCTTGGACTTTTCGAATTTAGAAAAACGGACACCGGTATACACAATAAGAACGTAATATACACATTCTTTGAAAATTTAATGAAAATCGGCCCATTAATAATGGCTCTGGACCGTGTAAAATCTTTCGTAGTCAATTTCAAATGTGACGTCATATGACGTCAGAGACATATGAAAATCATTGAAATCGAAATTTCAGTATCTGATTCATTTGGCATTAAATTTTCATTGCCCTTCGACCATTTCAACATATAGAAATACTCTTGTTAATATTAGAAATACATTATCATATAATGACGTCACATGACGTCAGATGACGTTTTTTTTCACGAAATGTTTAAGACTTCCAGAGACCTATATACTGAGCCAATATCACTTTTCTATCCCAAATAGGACCGATTTAATAAGCATTTAAAAATTTACGACCTTGGTTCGAATCTTGAATTCGCTATAGAACCATGGACTTTTCGCGTTTTGAAAAAAGGACACCGAGATTCACAACGAGAACTTAATATACACATTCTGTGAAAATTTGATGAAAATCGGCCCATTAATAATGGTTTTGGACCGTGTACAAACTTTCGTAGTCAATTTCAAATGTGACGTCATATGACGTCATAGGCTTCTGATAATCATTGAAATCAAAATTTCAGCATCTGAAGCATGTGTCATTAAATTTTCATTGCCCTTCGAAAATTTCAACTTATAGAAATAATCTTGTTAGAATTAGAAATTCATTATCATATAATGACGTCACGTGACGTCATATGACATTTATTTTCACAAAATGTTTAAGACTCCCAGAGACCTATATACTGACCTAATATCATCTTTCTATCTCAAATAGGACCGATTTTATAAGAATTTGAAAATTTACGACCTTGGTTCGAATCTTGGAATCGCTATAGAACCTTGGACTTTTCGAATTTTGAAAAAAGGACACCTGGATGCACAACTAGAACTTAATATACACATTCTGTGAAAATTTGATGAAAATCGGCCCATTAATAATGGCTCTGGACCGTGTACAAACTTTCGTAGTCAATTTCAAACGTGACGTCATATGACGTCATAGGCTTATGGTAATCACTGAAATCAAATTTTCAGTGTCTGAATTATTTGTCATTAAATTTTCATTGCCCTTCGACAATTTCAACATATAGAAATACTCTTGTTAATATTAGAAATACATTATCATATAATGACGTCACGTGACGTCATATGACGTTTATTTTCACAAAATGTTTAAGACTCTTAGAGACCTATATACTGACCTAATATCATCTTTCTATCTCAAATAGGACCGATTTTATAAGCATTTGAAAATTTACGACCTTGGTTCGAATCTTGGAATCGCTATAGAACCTTGGACTTTTCGAATTTTGAAAAACGGACACCTGGATGCACAACTAGAACTTAATATACACATTCTGTGAAAATTTGATGAAAATCAGTCCATTAATAATGGCTCTGGACAGTTTACAAACTTTTGTAGCATATGTCAATTGTGACGTCATATGACGTCATAGACATATGAAAATCATAGAAATCAAAATTTCCTCACGTGACTAATAAGCCATAAAAATTTCATCGTCCTATGATTATTGCAACATAGAAAAATAAGCGTTTAGTTAGGAAGAAAAAAAGAATAATAATAATAATAATAAGAAGAAGAAGAATAAACAGTACAAACCCAATAGGACTTTCTGCTTTAGGCAGAAAGTCCTAATAACTGAAGAGCTGATTTCATTTTATGCTATTCACTTCCCTTCCTGTGAGACCAAGAAGTACCCATAATGCTGTTCAAACCTGTTCAGACTTCAGACTATTTCCAGTATGATTTTGCTTGCCTGTTGTTTTCCGTGGTTTCGGTAGCCATACTGTCAGGGCTCGCGACAACCAGAGATGTTAATAGACTTGATCATCACTGGTGTCAGGGGACACTACTGTAACCAGGTGACTGAGAATGATTTAACAACTAATGATGAGCTGACTGCTGACAGACACCCCAGAGTCAAGATCGTGATGCGGACACATGCTTTATCTCCCACCACCCATTGACTCCCCATCAATACTGCCTAGTTTGACAGTATAGGACTCCAAACACATTCCGTTGCTAACACAAGTGATAGTGGATTGCCTTTTTATGTCTTGCAAAGTATCCATGTCAAATTGTCAAGACGTTTCCAAGACATAAACACACAGTAATCTAAGTTTTATTTATTTAAATACGCCTAAACAGGTTTTGTGTCTTCTAATTTATAACATCTGATGTGGAAGGATGCCACAGTGCCTGGAGAAAACTTGGGTATTAAAATATTGTCTTTTCCACTAGTTCAGTGTCTGAAACAATAATAAAACCAGACTCCTACTAGAGAAAAGCAAGTAGTTCTTTTAGGAATCAAATTAACTTTTGTAAGACATTTAGTGTTTATTTGCACAAAGCTATAAATAAATACTAACACATAATAATTCAAACTTATAATTGGATATTCTGCCATATATATATCCACTGGTCATGATATCAGGTAGTGCCATTATCTATCACCTTTGATTTCATTAAACAAACTGTCAATAAATCTCAAGGAATTGATTATCTTTAGTACTGTTTACTAAGGCTAAAATAATACTGCTTTAAAAGACCAACAAAAAAGAGTTAAGAAAAAAGTCACAAACTTTGCATTCTTATATGGATCCAAGGATTTGATAAAACTTTTAAGATCAACAATTTGTTTAATTTATCAAAATAGTGTTCACCAATCCAGAGGTATATCTCAAGTAATTTTATCCAATAGTTCACACCCAAGACTAAACAGCATTTTGGTACCTTGTTCTTTCCTTGCACTGACCTAGTATAAATGTCTGACCATCTGAAAGCAGTTGGCAACTTTCCTTTAAAAGGGAATAGTTCATTGTAGCTAAACATGAGGCTCAAGCATTGTTCACTAATCTTATAACCTGGGTACTGGCAAGCATGCACCAGATTCCAGCTGACTTAGTCACCAGTACAGGGCTAATTATCTTGTAAACATGTATGTTAATTACCCTGTCCTAAGTACTCAGGTGTTTTGAGTTGCCTTGGGGTAAAGCCACTGACCTGCATTTCATTCTTCAACATATTTGTATACCTATCATCTTTTTTTTTTTTTTTTTTTTTTTTTTTTTCTTTGTACATTAGTGTAAAAGGAACAAAAAATTTTTTTTTTTTGACATTTTTAAAATGACTTCTTATGAAAGTTTAGTATTCAGCCATTCTGTTTCAAGTACAACATCCTATCAGTTTACCTACAGTAGTTATATCTTGTATCATGAGCTGTGACAATAATCCATTCTATATTCCGGTCTTTTGTCATCAGTTCGTGGTACGAACGGTCCTAAACAAAAGCTGGTCCCAGTTAAACAATGGCTGATCAATGACCAAGTATTGTCAGTGGTCAGGACAAATACACCCAGCCCACGTTGTTATATTTTATAGTGTATCAATACAGCAAGCATGAATGAAAAATCCTTCCCATCAAACATGCACAGCCAACAGAAACAAGTGGGCCATTTTCCCACCCTTTATTTCTACATAATAAGCCTGAGATTCCTGTTGTCTAGGGTTTAAGACAGGTCCTGACAGCGTCATAAAGATATGTCACATTTTAAAAATCCTGTCAATAAATCAAATGTATTTAATATGACAAAAACTGAAGCCTGAGATCACGTTGGTTCAAATTAAAGACTTTTACCCATATCAGATGGAATGAAAATTAAATTATAATTAGAGCAACAAACTTCCGTCACAACCTATACTAGAACAAACACATGGTCGGGTTACAATCCCCGCTGCAGTTTATATACTGTTCCAAATCTCTTAACATTTAACTCCACCCAAACATCATATTTAACCCTTTCCCTCATAGAGGAAACCATGAAAAGACCTATGCGAAAACATAAAACCAGATCAGCCTGCGAGTAACTCGCAGGCTGATCAGGTTTTATGCTGTTCGCTGCTCCTCAGTGGTCTGGAAATGAGGCTTATAATAAATTTGGTAAGGTTTAACTGTGGTTTTCTGCAGATCAGGCTTTATGTGGTACCTATTGAGTGCGTCAAAATGAGTCTATATAAGGGAAAGGGTTAAGGGGATGAGATATACAATTATTATTCAGCCCTTGTCATCAGTATATACAGGACAGTGACCTTACAGATAAGGAGGTAAAGTGACCATTGGTCAGAAAACATCAGCCACTTGAACTCACACATTCAACGATGACAGGCTTAGAGTGTGCAGGTGGGGTGGGGATGCAAGTGAGGTGGAGAATCTTCTTTCTCAACACCTGGTTCCACTTGATCAACATTACACTTGACCTAGCTTAGGCAAGATGAGAGTTTAATATTTATTCTTAAAAACTTAAACCAACTTCTTTCTTAACATTTAACATATATTACCAATGTCAGCTTTAAGTAGATCAAAAGAGGCTGATTCAATATTTATTTTGAGCTATACAGCAGTTCATTAATATTTTTAGATATTTGATGGCATAAAGTTTCCTATCTTCTTCTCTTTGCGCAAACCAGGAAAAGTCTGTAATTAGCAGCATTGTCAATTAACCCAATGGCAAGAACTATTTATGAAGCCACAGCAAGTCTGAAACCCAGGACCTCAGGCAATGTTCCCAAAGGATACTGAATTAAGCTGTGATAAGCTCAAATATACTATCACAACAATATTGGTGTATATTACAAACTAAACAAGCTTACATTTGCCTTAGTCAGGATCTTCACCTTTCCGTGTTTATATTTCATTAATATATTTTCTTTCAATATGCTCTCATAAAAACATAATTAGAATTTTATAATGGTCTTACCTCCAGGAGAACCTCTTGAAATGTTAAGTCCAGAGGATGAATCACATGCAAGATTGACTGATGATATATGGAAATCTCTTAAAATATCAACAGTGTTAACAACAAAAATATTGTTTCAAGTCAGGACAGGTAGTCCTTTAAAAGTCACACTATATTGATCACATTCTACAGTCTTACTTCCAGCTATAATCTCCTTAATTCTCTTGCCATTATCTTAGCTGTAATAATCCTGAAGCAACAATTAATCCTAAGTGTCTTATATCCTACCCATGTATAGCAGACTTGATCCTGACAGTGTCCACCAACATGTGTTGTCCTGGTCTGACATTCTACCGAAACAAATCTATGTCTTAATATCTGTAAGTTTTTTTACACAGGACTAACTGAACAGACCAGCTGTCCAACTACTACAATTAGCCAACTGGTTAATCCATGTCTCGTACACAATTACTACCTGTACTTATATTAATCACTTTGCAGTAAAGCACCTTAAAGAATAACACAGTCACAGATTATTTACCACATGCAAATATTCAGAAAATGAACACATATAAAGATTTCCTTTTCAGTTCTTGATCATGCCTTTTATATACCAATACTAATTCATAAATGTACGCAATAATACATTGCAACTCATTCTATCACTTGCAATGTAAAGACATAATTATATATAGTCCTATTCAGCATTATTTGCTGCATTTATTTTTCTCCATTTTTATTATTGTTCAGTACATGTATATATTATATTCCAAGTATTATATCCTTCAGAATCACCTATATTTCGAAAGTCTTAGTACAGTTTTAGTACAGTCCACACAATCATGTCACAATTCCATACATTTGCTGACAAGTCGAAGGTAACGCACATCCCCTACATCCAGCAGACGGACACCCGGGACTGCTGCACCGTGACACAAACCACCGCTGTAAACTAACACTCTCTCGGCGCTGCAGACCCCCTATACCAGCTCGACAATTATCTCCTTTATCTCCCCATCTCCCCTCGCTGACTTCCTAACCATCTAAAGCCTCCTTATTAGGGTATTCCGTCATTATTGTCATCCTGGTCTATCACAGGGCCTTAACGTTAACTGCGCTGACGTTTGTCAACCTACCTTTACCGTTCTCTCAGTGGCACAGGTAGCGTATTTCAGTGTATTTAATGTTATCTTCACGTTTTTATTCTTGAACAAAACCCTGAGCCAATATCTGTTGTGGAGAATTACAATGCATTATCCAAGCTCAATTATAAAGTTCAAATAAGGTTTTCTCATAATTATGGAGTCTCTAACGGACTGGAGGGAAGACCACATAAAACTAACACTGCACTATTTCATTTGACACTTATTTGAAAACAAGTGTAATGTGTGAAAAAAAAAAAAGAAAAGAAGATTCTGAATCGAATTTTTTTTTCAGCTTTGAAAATAACTGTTAGCTCTTTACACTCTATATTTGAATAAACAAGTAAAGGTACAGCTAGGTTTTGGTCTTTGGTTAATCAATGGTACATTTATCAATCAATAGGCAAAAAAAACACAGTTTAAATCTATTGATTCACAAATTAAACATAGTATCAGGCAATGAATATTTGATTGTGCCATGATGCCAATTAAATGATAAGTTTACCATTGGTGGCATAACTAGATGCAGATTTGATTGATTCCTGTTATAACCCCTGGACTACCGAGACAATTGGACACACAGTGCTTAATCACAGGTCTGTAGTCTGGGAAGTATTGACTTAAATAGGACAAAGAATAAAACACATCAACTATCATCATCATCATCAACATTTCAACATCACAACCACCATAATCATCAATCATTTCTTTTGGGTGTTTGGATAGCACAGTGGTTACTGGCTTTTCAGCAATGAAACCTAGGTTCAATCCCAGGTCAGTACGATATTGTATCTGAAGGGGTATTTGGTAACCCATTCTGGACACATTATTCTCTAGTTTCCTCCTACATCAAGGACCAAGCAAACATCACCAGAAAGTACAAGCAAAAAGATGTTGCTTCCTGTCCAATTGTAAAATAAATCAAGTTTAAATTTAAAATAATTTCTTTTTCTCTCATTCTCATCTCTATCTCATAACATTTGGACAAAACAGAAAGACAGAAAGACAAAGCACTGCTGCACACTCAGGCAATCCAACCTCTACCAGATTGTTGTATCTTGGTCATTTGTAGACGATGTCTACTTGAGACAGATGTAGTGCTGCCACACTGCAGTATCACGCCGTAGAAATGTGGCATGATATCACACCTAGTTACATTATCCTGACAGGGGTCCACCAGATTACATCTACATTTCTTACATCATGTCAACCCCAGTTTGTCACTATCCCAATACCCAACAGGATGGCATGGCACAGTTTCAAGTCACAGCTACACACAGCGAGAGGAGCAATTGTTGACAAAACACTTGACAATTCACAAGGTTCAATCCCCTAGCGTCTTGAGCAGTAAACACTGTTGAACAATTTTGTATAATTCTGTAATCATAATAACCCATGCCCTCTATGAGTATCAAATATCAAAAGCAATCACTTTCATATTAACTCAGTTATTCAAAAGTTTGCTGTCCTTCTAGATTATTAGAACACTTAAGTGCAGAAACCGGAAATCTTTTTAAAATTGTTTACAAGTTACTTCTATTGATTTTGTGTCAACTAAAGGAAGTAGGGATTTAAGAGGTACACGACCAATTGCACCTAGCAAAATTTATTGATTTCAAATCACCAAGGTAACCATATGGACATTACATGCACCTGTGAAAAACACTTTGTGTTCAATGATAAAAGGTGACTTAACACTAGTTTTATAGGAGATTAGTAAGATCAAAGCTATACAATAAATAACTCAATTTCACACATTTTGTATTATCAGTTATATTTCATGGCCTTTAATCTTGCAAGAATTTTCAAATGCCTGTATCTCCCTTTGGGTAAATTTATTTAAATCTCATTTTTTATCACTGAACTGTCATTTAAAGCAGAAATCTAAAAGCCAAAATAAACTACATATGAGTTTTCTCATTTAGAAGAGAGGTATTGTGTGCATGTGCATGTATGTGAGTGGGGGTTGGGGGAACAAATTTGGCATCAACAAAAAAAAAAGTATTATGTATATTTCTGTTTAAAAGATTAAAAGCTGATAATTTATGATATGAATAATGTTAATATTAATATGCACTCTACAATGATTTTTGATACACATTATAATAAGGTTTATTACATTCAATTAATATGTGTGTTTTATTTTCAGCGGTACAATTGCAAATATCAATGTGTGAGACAGAAACAAATATGACACCAGACAGTACTCACAGAAGGATGCCAAATATGGTGTAATTATCCATTTACCACACAAAAACATGCACATTAAGCTGATGACAAAGTTGTTGACAACTTGGCAGGAAATGTTCCTGTCTGCAGTCCAACCCTGTTGTCACCACAGAACCCCAGTGATGGTATCTGGGTGTAACAACCACACAATAGGAACGAAGAAGACCGAGTTAAATTGGGTCATATAATTTTAATTAAAAACCTGGAACATTACCAATCAGCCCCGGCCTACCTACGGGCGAGCTAACAGTTTGGGTGGGAAGATACACACCAGAGATATGTTGTAAATAATTGTAAGACAGCCATGCTAGTCGTTTTGATGACGAGTCAAGATTTATCTCAAGATTGTGAGGGACACAATGTAATTCATGTACAATTACAAATACTAAATTAAAGCTCAAACTCACAACCTAATTTACACTTGGATTTTCCTGCATTAACATTGTACTCTGTCCCACAATTCAAACATAGTTCAAAAACAAAATTCACATTTAGCATTGCAAGTCATTTATTTAACATAACATAGCTTTTGGGGATTTCAATTGTTAAACTAAACATCGTTTTGAACATACATAAGGACCATATAATTAAGCAAATGACAGACTTGGCAGGTTCCAACATTTGACCCTCCTAGCAAGCCATCCTTCCTTCTACAGACTTGGCAGGTTCCAACATTTGACCCTCCTAGCAAGCCACCCTTCCTTCTACAGACTTGGCAGGTTCCAACATTTGACCCTCCTAGCAAGCCACCCTTTCTTCTACAGACTTGGCAGGTCCAACATTTACCCTCCTACAAGCCACCCTTCCTTCTACAGATTGGCAGGTCCCAACATTTGACCCTCCTAGCAAGCCACCCTTTCTTCTACAGACTTGGCAGGTTCCAACATTTGACCCTCCTAGCAACCACCTTCTACAGATTTCACCAAGACAGAGGTGACCTCACAGTCAATGTTGTACAGTAAATAATACTAGGAGTAGTTTTTACTCAGACAGCATTTCATAACATACACTTGGGGATCAGGAGGTTCAAGGTTTGAGTCTTGCCCAAGGACACTGCTAATTTTCTGTGAGCAAGAAATTTACTCTGCATTGTTTCATTTCACCAAGGTGTAAATGGGTACCTGAGAGGGGGCACAATAATGTGGGCTGTCATAAGCTGAGAGAGATTCCAAGGGAGAGATAGATGGAAACTAGTGCCCGATGACCACAAGTAAAGGCTGTAAAGTCCATTATAAGTGTGTCTAATTCTACTTTATGAGATGAACAGTAACAAGTAGCATTTTTAAACAAATGAATCTTAATAAAGAACTGAAGTGCAAGAAATTCAACCATCAAATCAACAATCATTCTTTTGCAGAAATATGTATCAATCATCATACCCTTGTAAGGCATTATGTTTATATCATCCTCTACCTCATGAATATTCATGTGCAAATGTATGACTTGATGAATTTTAATTAACTGAACTATAGATCTTAACCCTTTCCCTCATATATACTCATTTTGACGCCCTCAATAGGTATCACATAAAGCCTGATCTGCAGAAAACCACAGTTAAACCTTACCAAATTTAATTACAAAATCCTCATTTCCAGACCACTGAGGAGCAGCGAACAGCATAAAACCTGATCAGCCTGCGAGTTACTCGCAGGCTGATCTGGTTTTATGCTGTTCGCATAGGTCTTTTCATGGTGTCCTCTATGAGGGAAAGGGTTAAATGAGACAATATTTTTTCTTTGAAAACGGACTCAGTAGAATCTGATCTACAATACTGTATCAGCAAACAGAGGAAACCCAGATCAGATAGTTCCCCAAGATTTCAGAACACATCCATGTGAGGTAATTGTAAAGGATTTAGCTATATTTCATATGTTAACATTACATTTTTGTAATAATCAAGATATGAATATGTTAAAAAAACGCCAAATTTGGACAGAAAAAACAATATGAAATACTACTGTATATTTCCACTACTTAGATTTGGGGAAAGAAACACCCTTCATAACAATTAAGCCATAGTTCACATTGAATCACCAGATTCCACTTCTGTATACCAATATACCTGTCATTGTTCAAAATGAGTAGTAGCATTCGTTTGGCTTTTGTCCAAATCTCGTAGGCAAGCAATGTTAACCATTCCTTTGTATTAATCTAAACAAACAATTAAAATGGTTTTTAAAAATGAAGGACTTATAACAATACAAGGTGTTTGTCTAATTAAGTGTGAAAATAAATATACCATTCAGCTCTCCTGGCATAACAGGTTTTACCTTTATACTAGTATAAAGTTATGACACATTCTTTTGAATTTCAATTATTGACAGACAAAAATGTTAATTCTTTCATTCTTGAGATTATTAGAGTGATAAAACCATTACTGAGGTGGTGAAAGTTGATCTAATGGTTTGCATGAGGTATTGGTTGTTTTGAACCCTTAAAAATGTCAGCTCACTGGTTGATCCTAAGATAGTGTGTTATTTATGGAGTTATATAAATAAGTAAGAAAACAATGAAGATAAAAATTAACAAGAACTGTATATAGATCAATGAATAATACCAGCTATCATGCAATTCTTAAAATATAGTAAAAGTTATGCTGAAAAATATTCATACCCCAAATTGGTTCCTTAGTTCCATAAAATAGGCAATTTTTCCATTGTTCAAAGAGACACAACAAAACAACCCCCATAAAGGACCAGTAAACCCCCATTTGTGATGGGGATAAACAGATCTATGCAGATAATTAATGAAGAGAGACAAAACCATCTTTACAATGATAAATATGTGCACAAAGATTACAAGAAATTTCACTTCACTTACTTGTATGATTTTTTCCTGAACGCACATTATATTCTTGTTGTGATGAATAAATTATGTTTTAATCCATTGACATATCACCTGTCCCGTGTTTGATAATATTTCATGCGCTACGTATGAATTCCTTTACAGCACTTGAACATTCTGAATATCAGACTATAATATTTAGACACTGATGTAAAAGACAATAAGACAACAACTCTGTAAATAAGTCCAGTGGATTTCGCCAGGTCAAGTGAACACCACAAAAAGTTAAAACCATTCAACAAGGTGATTAAAGCATTACTGCTGTAATGTTTATGTGTCATGATCAAAGAAGAATGTTTACGCTCGATCAGTAAAATATTGTACCAATATTGGTAAAGATTTTACAGGTATGCTGTCTATGAGAAAATGCTCTAGACAATGGCTGCCAGGATTTAAAGGGGTCTTTCATGTCTGTGAGTTGAAAGGAGTACACTTGATGGTCAAAACATGTAGTTAACGTATGCATGTATTGAGCACAAGTGGACTGTAGTTGCTTGTAAAATACAATCTTTGTCATTTAAATTCTTACACTGAAAAAAAAGAGAAGAAGAAACCTGAATTAATAATAAATTTTGTAATCTACAAAATTAATGCTTTCATCTGGGTCTAACTTTTCAGTATTACCATCATACATAAAGGAAACAATAATACTTTTGTCTTTTAGAGAACTTTTAATTTGGAACTGGACAATGGAACTTTAAAGGCACAAGAGATATGGGAATGTAAGGCACTATGAGACTTTTGTCACGAAACAGAAACTGAACAATTGCAAGAAACTCCAAAAATCACAGACAGCCTAATTTGAATAAAATGATACTGAACTGTTTGTGATTGAGCCATTACATCATGTAAACATATAAATTTTGATGCATTGGCAAACATAGTAGACCCAGATCAGACAGCTCCTTTAGAGTCTCAGACTCTGTTTGCTCATACATTATTATAGATTCCTCACAGTCTGCACAGCAAAAAAAATCCATTGTTTCACAGCTATACTTTTTAAAAGTTTCAATCAAATAATATATAAATATATTATATATTTGTACATGAATATTCATGAGGTAAAAGATTAAGGGTGTTTCAGTCCAAGGATAGTGTTCATAGACCATGACTCTGAAGGTTGAGGGTTTGATATCCCCTGAGATAGAGACCTGTTCAAGACCTTCAAAAGTGCAAAGTACTGGTCCATGCAAGGAATGACTGAAAGGTTTTACCATTTTAACAATTATCAAATTAATGTTGGGGTCACATTGACAGTAGCTGGTTCAAATAAGATTTTAAGATATTTCAATACCGACGCTGAGCCTTTCTCTATGTTTGACTACAATAGGCTGCACGGTCCTCCCCGGGGCTGGCAGGGGTGATGTGTTAACAGACTGTGACCACACCAGTCGTGCTATCATAACAGCTGATAGGAATCTCTCCCACCCTGCCCCACCCACACATTAACACTACATAAATGTCACCAGAGGTACAATATAACAGGTCTGTTTCGGTTACTCATGTTCAACTGTTCATTCAGGGCCTTCAAACTGTCCATCTGTCTGCCCTACATTTTAAAATGGTTACCTTAAGATCCTTTGAAAATATATTAACTTTTCTTTTTTTAAGTATCTCTCTGTCTATCAGACTTCATATCTCCAAAGCATGTACTTGTGTACGCATAAGTATGCAAAATAGATAAAACTTAGCACATACTTAAGTATTTTTTAAGTTGAAATCAACAATTTAGAATTATGCATAATTACCATAATTTCTTACTCTTTTTTGGTTACCCATACTTTGACTCATTTTGTCAGTTCATCTCAGGACATATTTACGATGCATTGTCATCATATCTCCTTCATCAATGCTCAGTCTGTTGGACAGAGGTCATTGTGTACAAACTGTGAAAAATTTGCTTTTAAACACTGGACATATAAAAAAAATCTGACTTTTGTCTAATCAGAGTGTGTACATGTATAAATGAAATGTGATAAAATGAATATGACTATTGTACAGAATTGCATGTAAGAAATGAAAATCTGAAAATAAATATATTTGTAACTATAAAGTGATTGTTTTGTGTGTTGAGTGCCTCATATATTGATAATATATACCATTCTATTTATGGCCTTTTTTGCTTTTGCTTTGGAAAAGAATAATCCCATTGCAGTAGAATTACATCAAGATCAAATTAACCTTGCTTTATTCCACCCAATTTAAAGCGAAACCATTCCACTTTGTACCGCTAACCAAAGTACTGTAAGAATAAGCACAGGTATCAATTTAGATGGATGTTTTCAACATTGAACTTCTGTTAATACTGATTAATTGAATGACAAAGCTTTCAGCCAGGTCAGTGGTGAAAATTTAATACCCTAAGAACATTCTAACAGCCCATTTAAAAGTATTAAAATTCACCAATTAATCTGGTCACTGACTAAATTCCAAATTTCCTTAATCCTATAAAGGTGTGCTGTGCCTTCCTACTATTCAAGTCTCAATTCAGTTACATTGTGAAATAATTAATTCAAGCAAAGTAAGTATAGTTTAAATCAATCTTGACTCTTGGATATTACTTCAGATAGTCAATGTGATTTGTAATTCAAGTTCATATTTCAGAACCTGTCTTGACAGTCGACCTTCATTTTTATAGAAATTAAACTTTTTTTTATTTTGCAGTATGACTGAAATCGCTTTTGTTGACCTTTGAATTAAAAAATTACCATACTTTCTATCCATGAATTAAAAAAAAAAAACTTTGTAAACTACTAAAAAGAATGACTTACCTATTTTTTGAAATTCCAATAAATCCTTATGAATTCAAAGAAAACAAGCACACAAATATTTTTTGAAATTAACGTCAATGATCAAGAGTATTCCAAATTTAAAAAATCAGTCTTAATCTGAAGTACATTTTTAAGGAGGCTCCACAAACATGCGAGACATATCAAACGAACGTTCAGTTTGGTCAATCAACTTCAAAGATTTGTCCTCTAATCAGAATACAACATCAGCATCCAATCTATGTAACATTTGTTGGCGACAATCTATCCTACCTATATAAGCCTGACCTATCACTCATCGAGTGTATCAACTCTCTATAGGATCCTTGTTGTCAACTGCAACCACCATACATCAAACATGGGTCCACCTAGCTCCAACCCTGCTAAACTACAGGTACACCTGATCACAAGCATCCAGTCGTGGCCCTTTGGGCATCCGTCTGCTCTGGTGATCAGAACATCACCCCCAACACACACTTCCAGCATGTACAGATGTGATATGATCTACAAACCTTATTCTGTTGGGATCTAACATGACATCAATGAAGCTCTGTCACATAGTCACATCACACTGTACAATACTGCCATCAGTAGATGTAGTAAACATGAAACTAACATGACAGGTATGTTGTTCTACCTGGAATTATGACATATACATCAGCTCCAATCTATGTCAAGTCACAGTGTAAGATAGAGACATTTGACTTACCTCTCACATCTAATCACAGACCAATATTAAAGAGAAGCACCTTAAAATCTACCTTATCAAATAGTATCATAATGATATAAAAGGTAGAACAAACAATCTTAAGATGTGCCATAAACAGAATTTATCAACCAACATTTCGACCATACATTCAATCTTCATTATAATATAGTATTTAACAGCTATGAAACAACAGTGGAAAGCCCAAGGAAAGTTTGATTTACTAGCATGTTATTCTGGTTTATAATGGTTATAATTTTAGGATTTTGTGTCATTTTTTCTTACAGAATATGAATTGAAGAAGACATGACATTAAATATACAAAATTTAATCAGAAAAAATGTCAATCAATTCAGGATATCAAATAAAGCAAATATTGACCATTAATATCATATGTCTACTGTCATTGTGAATTATGAAAAAAAACAACAACTGAACTTTCTAAAGTAAATATAACCCACTTCAAGTGCTTGCAAGTAGTCAAATCAAGGAAGGGTTTCATTAATAATGTAACAACCTTAATTTAATTAATTTGATCCAACTGAATGAAGGAAATATTGTATCAATAATTATGAATGTATATCTGGAATATTATTCAGGTTATGATGATCATTATCACAAAGAGAACCCATACAATAAGTTAAAACTCTCCATACATTGGTATTTTTAATCAAAATGCTAATTATACTATTGCATGCATAAAACTTGAATAGATATTTAAACTACAACAAAACTACTACAATACACTCCAATATAATGTAAATGCCAGTAAAGTTCTAACCATGGACCGTTAAAGTCTAAAATTTATTATACCTGTTTGTTTATTTTATATCTTTTAAGAGTGCAGTCTAGAATAATGCACTAATAAAGTTTTGACTCAAAATACATGATAATGAAAATGGCTCTACCCTGTACAAAATAATGTGTTCAAATTCAAGCTGCGTGGAAGTCTCTACCCTGTACAAAATAATGTGTTCAAATTCAAGCTGCGTGGAAGTCTCTACCCTGTACACAATAATGTGTTCAAATTCAAGCTGTGTGGAAGTCTCTACCCTGTACACAATAATGTGTTCAAATTCAAGCTGTGTGGAAGTCTCTACCCTGTACACAATAATGTGTTCAAATTCAAGCTGTGTGGAAGTCTCTACCCTGTACACAATAATGTGTTCAAATTCAAGCTGTGTGGAAGTCATATTTAACACTTTGTAAGGGTACAGTGATTTAATGCACAACTGCAGTTCCTATGGTTGTCGGTCTAACCCTGTTTGGGGCAAGGAATTTTCACGACCTTCCATGGCGCAAAGTACTGGTCCAACCCAAGAACCTTTGAGAGGGATTAACATATGTTGTAAGAAATTTGTTTCCCAGTCGATGTAAAACAAATAAATTTTAACTAACACTAAGTAAAATTTACTTAAACTGCATTTAAAAATGTTCTTTTGCAAAATATAGGTCACAAACATGAGAGCATCTATATATTGATTATCCATTAGTATAATATACTTAATTAAACTGTTAAGTATATATTTTAACCCTTTCCCTCATAGAGGAAACCATGAAAAGGCCTATGCGAACAACATAAAACCAGATCAGCCTGCAAGTAACAGTGGTCTGGAAATGAGGACTTTATAATTAAATTTGGTAAGGTTTAACTGTGGTTTTCTGCAGATCAGGCTTTATGTGGTATTGAGTGCGTCAAAATGAGTCTATGTGAGGGAAAGGGTTAATTTCACAGGTGTATGTTATATATGTACATATATATCATCTGTACAAGGAAATGACCACCTCTATATATCCTCATTTCACGCAGACTGCCCATGTGTCAATATTGAGACTAGCCAGGAGCAAGTGTGATCTGATCAGGTTAATGAAGCAAACAAGATCAGAAAGATAGTTCATGGTCAGTGAAATATTACAGGGCTATGAAAAATTTAACACAACTCATTGTGTGGTGGACATTTATGTGTTTGGACTTACTAAGGTTCAATGCCACTGGGAACAGTGCACAATGCACCAGTAATGGGTCTATCTTAATTAGTTAATTAAATATGTATCTATAACTTACATAATATATATACTGATATTGGCAGTTCTTGAAAAAGTCTTTGCCCGTATCATGGGTCAGACTCCCATACAATGGAACCAATGGAAAATGCCACTTTTTTAGAATATAATTATGTAGTAACTGTAATACTAATTCCATTGAGTTTGTCAACATCTCAATATGGGAATAAACTAGAATGTCTTATATTTTGACTTTTAATTTTTAATGAGATTCAAGCCTTGTTGTTCAAATGAAAAATGACAAAAATGAAGAAAACTTTTAAAGATAAATAGTAAGTTTGTAGCCATAGACAGATGAAGTAACAAACAAATGACAGACCTAGAAGATCATGCAGGACCCCAAGTCATGGTAACACCATTCTTGGATCGTGTAGTCGCCGCTTCCTTGTGTACATGCAGACCTATATATACACACAACACACATATGCATGCTTATCTATGTAATGGCAAATCAATAAGAATTACAACAAGCAACTTTATAATTCAGTTTCCTTTAAATCTATAGAAATATTCTTTTGCATGTCATTTCATATTACTGGTACAGTTTACCCTTTCTCATATAACTCTTTTGATATAGTACACATAAAGCTGATTGCAAACCAGTTAACCTTCAAATTTTTACAAATCTCATTTCAGCATGAGAGCACGAACAGTAATGTCACTGCGAGTTACTCGCGGGTGATTGTTATCTGTCCATATGCCAATACAATTTGAACGGAAAGGTTAAGATCAACTATGAAAAAAAAAGATAAGGCTGCAAGACTGTCAGAAAACCAAGCATATACGAGTGTAACAAGCCATATGCCAATACAATTTGAACCTAATTTGTAGGCCATAATTAAGAAAGAAACAATCTGGCTCATAGTATTATCTTAGTATACTTCATTTTGTAAGTATCAGAATTTTTGCATCCTTGTTAAATATGTAAGATTCAAAACAATGAAAATTTGAAAGTTTAGGTATCTCAACATCTTGCAAATATACCATTTTTAGAGCAGCAGCAATGTGTCTAAGGATAAAACTAAAATTTCACAACAGTGCTTATCTGTACATGTATTTGCATGCATATCCATACCCTTTTTTCACCAAAATAAAAATAAGACTTCATATACTTCAAAACTTTGCCCATTAATTTCAGATTGTGAGCCTGAGATCGCACTTTAGTATTTTTGAGACTGAATGAATGTTTCATGAAAATCATGAGTGGTGACAATTTAAACACCAGTGAATCCACAAAACTGCATCTCATGAAAATTACCAAAAAACACAGTATACCTATTTTTCATGCACTCAGAAAAGTTTTGTCACGCTGTATTAATTGAATTGTGTTTTTCTTAGGAAATTATGAACAGAGAAAACTCATAATCCTTAGCATAGGGAAGTAGTGTATCAACTGAAAACCACATTATTGTATATATTGGACAAAGAAAATGAAAAAGTAAAAATAATAAAACTGGGATGTTTGTCTTAGGAAGCCCCTCCACCTACAAAAAACTCCAACTGTGACAGAGGGGCTGACCACAACAGATGGGCAGGGCGGGGCCACTCACCACAGTGCACTCCTGGGTCTCCAGGACCAAGAACTCCATCTGCTCTAACTGTTCTTTGGAGTCTTCATATGACTGGGTTACCTCCCTTAGGGAGCGGCTCAGCTCACTGATCTGTGGAAACATACGGATTACTTTTGTTAATTGAAATGGTATTTAATGCTGTTCTTTAACATATTTGGTGATGTTTTTCTCTGACAGAAGTTTTAGTACAACAGATCCAAAATTATGAAATGAATTCCTATTAGTTAATCTGAAGAATAGAAATACAACTGAAATCATTTACTACAAGGACCATTTTACAGTTTTTTAAGTGACGCTAACGGCATCACTAACTGTTACTTATTTTTTATGTATGTTTGTATATCCCATCAGTTTTTATTATTTTCCTTGTACAACTCCAATGAATATATATTTTATATGTAGAAATAGGCGTTAAATCTTTTCAAGTTTCAAGTATGAGTGTTTTATGAGGATAAATCATTGCTATCATCTAGTTTAAAGACCTAACCCACAAAGACAGTATAAGCAAGCAGAAGTTAATACTACTAATAGCTTACAGATTTATCATATTGCTTGGGTTAAAAGCCCCTTTGATAGTATTTCAGTCATTTGGGTGACTTCAGTTTACATGAATCAAACAGGAAGTCTTCCTCGGAACACATGTGTCACCTGCTGACGAAGTGTGATAAACAGACAGACAACGCAAAAGTGATCCCTATATGTCACCACTGCTTACAGAAGGTGGCACAATAAAGTGCTGCCTCACAGCGATATCATGGCATGGCCAAATGGCATATCACCCAGTCACATTATCCTGACACCCAGCCAACCAGTCCTAGAACTACACTTTATAAAGAGCACCAAGAAAGGGGGATATGCAGATTCAGTTTTTATCAATATTTATTATGTCATTGCTGGGGATTGAAACCACAACCTCCCTGTTACAGGGCAGATAATTTGATTTTCCGCAAAAAAATGTTATCAAAAATAAATTAAACTTAAAGGTTCCAGTCAGAAATTAGTGCTATGTGTTTGAAGGGTAATCTCAGCAAACAAGGATTATGTACTGTATGTCATCACAATTTTTCTTCATATGTTTGTATGCAATGTTTTGCCAGGGGTGGGGGGGAGCATCAACTTATCAGACATTCTGAGGCATGAGGAGTTGTGTCCCTTACCTTGGCAGAGAGAGCCTGATTGTCTGAGGTGAGGGACTGGTTGTCAGCTACCAGAGTCTGGATCTCCTCACACAGCCTCTGGTTCCCTGCACTCAGCTCATCTTTCTCTTGTACCCAGCTCTGGTCACTCTCCTGTGGAGTCAGAAACAGTATCTGGGTCAAGTTCAACAGCAGACTGTTAATAACCTTAACAGTAAATAATTAACTCTTGACCATACTAAATATTGCCAGTGAACCAGGTTTTACAATGGCTTTTTTTAGACAAAAGGGTCTTGTTTATGACCCACTGTCAGACCCCTTTGATTTTAGCGAATACAAACTCAAGGATACAACCTATATAAATATTGTTTCTTTTGGGGTAGTTAACATGAAAAAAAAATTATGGCAGAAAAAAAATGTGTGGCCAGTCTGAGGGTGGACATCAGACTAAACGGGAAAATGTTCTACCTGCTGATCTAATTAGGCTACTTACACAACCTCTCACTATACTGGGTAATCTATAGATTTTTACAATATTAATTAATAACACTGAAAATAAAACAAACTTAGATGAACATTAAGTGGCATTTCTTTTTTGTCTGTCTCAAATTTCAGTGACATGAATAATTATGTTTAACAGACTTAACTTCAAGCAAAAAACACAATCAATACTATTCCAGCTGGTTTCCGACCCAAATAATCACAAATAACATACTCTGTGTGACTGTAAATATAGAAGCCAGACTGTATCTATAATTACAATCTTAGCCAGTAAAATACATTGCCAATCCTTCTCCCCCTCTATCTTTACTTACCTTGTATTTTTCCAGGCATTCTTCGAGGTTCTCAATCTTGCACTGTGCTATATATAGATCAGTTTCAAAGTCTGTCTTCATCTGCAGATAGACCATATCACCCTGACATTAGACCATCATATACAAACTGCTGCAGATCCGTCTGCCACACAAAACTCAGTAATATCTATTTATATTGGTAGTTGGTTATCAGAGGAAGTGCAGATTTGATATAAAATGAAAATAAAGACATCTGTGTAACTCTACTGCTGTAACATATGGGTTTTAAGTATATTTGAAATCAGTTCACAGGGAATCAAAAATATTTCTTTTCAGGGTACTGTAAAATCATCAAATTTCATTGATTATGTACCTAAAAGAATTTTGTGGGTACAATTAATTTTTTTCGTGGATCTATGTTCTAGAAAACGTGAGATCTATATAAGAGACAAGTTTTTGTGGGGATTAATATTCGTGGATAAAACCCTCCACAAAATCAATGAAAATTACCGGTAATGTCCCACGAAAATTAATGATTTCAAAGTATATATGTGCATTGCAGTACCCATGGTGCAGTGGTAATGTACATGACTACAGATCTGAAGACTGAAGGTTCGAACCCTGTTGGGAGACAGGTTTTCAAGACCTTCCCAGGCACAAAGTACTGGTCCAACCTAGGAGCAGTCGAGGGGAATAAGTTAGAAGAACTTTTTTCCAAATCGACATAAAATAAATAGGTTTAACCCTTTCCCTCATAGAGGAAACCATGAAAAGACCTATGCAAACAACATAAAACCAGATCAGCCTGCGAGTAACTCGCAGGCTGATCAGGTTTTATGCTGTTCGCTGCTCCTCAGTGGTCTGGAAATGAGGATTTTGTAATTAAATTTGGTAAGGTTTGACTGTGGTTTTCTGCATATCAGGCTTTATTGTGGTACCTATTGAATGCGTCAAAATGAGTCTATATGAGGGAAAACAATGGCCAGCACCACAACACCGACAGCCCCAATAAGGCTGAGTATTTCTAACAGGATCAACTTGGTTTTGGCAATAATTGTTTTCTTGGCCATGAGATGATCAACACATATGCCATAAAGTCTTGACCATGCTTTCCTCTTGTGAGCTAAAATAATGTTCAAAAAGAAAATCTAAAGAACTACCTTGAGGAATCGTTCAGGGTCACTCTTGTATCCTAGGAGACCCTGTAACTTCGCCATGGATTTCTGTAGTGCTAGATGCTCCTTCATTAAAGCTTTGTATTTCTTCTCCATCTTCTCAATTCCTTCATGAGGTAGCTGTAAAATGAACACACATGCAATTTGTCTCAGGGGGTCTGGGTAATGCTGAGTTCCAACTATGAATGAAATCCACTGTACTGGGGAGGGGGTGGGGGGCATTACCATGATCCATGATTTAATGTCAAAACACTAGATTACTAAATTTTGAGCATATTTTAAGCATAACAGCCAAATCCCAGGTCTTGCCACTTATCCCCACTCTTTTATGCATATTAACAAAATCTCAGTACCCCCTCTGCATCTGCCTCTGAACACATATGATGGAGCACCTGTATAATGCTATACATTGTATTAGGGGTCTAAGTCTACATACTGTATTTCATTAAACCACAGTTACTTTTGCTTTTATTATTGCACCTCAACCCTTTCCCTCATCATAAACTGGTTTTTATACATTGACAAACAGAGCAAACCCATATAAGCCAGCTCCTACCAGGAGCTGTCTGATCAGGGTCTCCTCCCTTTCCTCACACAATATTGTAGCTCAAAGCAAAGAAAAACACACTGTTTTATATACCATTCAAAGTTCTGTAAATTAAATTTTAACAAGTAACTGGTGTTACAGACAATACATGAGTGTCACCCTACCGGTGAGGTACATAACTTTCCCATTACCAAAGCAACCAGAATTTTGATCAGAAGAAAAAGAAAAATGATGTGCATAATCTCCATACTGCCATCTATTCATATTTCAAGTTTCATAAAAATATTTTCGGTACTTTTTGAGTTATCACAATATATTGCTTTATTTGTCATATTGTAAGTCTATTTGTTGTCATAGCAACCAGATTTTTCAACCTAGGAAGAAATAAAAAAAGACGTTCATAATCTCCATACAGCCATCTATCCATATTTCAAGTTTCATAAAAATATCTTCAGTACTTTTGAGTTATCACAATATATTGCTTTATTTGCCATATTTTAAGTCTATTTGTTGTCATAGCAACCAGATTTTTCAACCTAGGAAGAAAAAAAAGACGTGCATAATCTCCATACAGCCATCTATCCATATTTCAAGTTTCATGAAAATATCTTCAGGACTTTTTTAGTTATCATGGGATCCAGTTTTTGCGGAAGGACAGACTGACTGACGGACAGACAGACGGACGGAGGGCAAACCTATTGTCCCCTCTGGTTACACCGGTAGGGGACTAATAAGTATCTGGTGTTGCGTGCAACAGTGAAGTGCATAATTTTCCTTTACCATTGCAACCAGAATTTTGGTCTGAGAAAAATAACAAAGTGATGTGCAGAATCTATTCATATACCAATTTTCATAATATTATCTTAAATAGTTTTTAAGTAATTATTGCAGGATCCAGATTTCCAGACAGTCAGACGGAGGGCAAACCTATAGTCCCCTCCAGTGTTACTGCGGTAGGGGACTAATGAGGTAAAGGGAACCATATTTTACTAATGTACTGCCTTTGTGTCATAACGGAGTGAGTTATAATCAATCTACTTTGTACATACACACCAGGGTCACAGCGCAGATCACTAAACTCTATTCAGCCCTTTTTTGAAGACAATCTATTTCTCCTACAAAAATGTCTTATTCCAACAATTAAGGTAGGAGACCCTAATGCCTAGACAGGTCCAACAGGTAACATCGGCCAATTTCGCCATCATCCATTCTTCTTCCATTTGCATGCATCCATTTCGGGCATCAGATTTCTATGGCAAAGCTTCAGAAGAAGAAAAACATACTGCATTTTTCTTTACATGAAGGGATGATAGCAGATTTGGGCAATGCTACCCAGCAGACTGGTGAATGCAATTAGGGTCTACTACCTTAAAGCCCCAGATGTGGAGGCTAGTTCTGCCAACCCCATTATATCTCCACTTCTTCCATTTAGGACATTAGCAAGAACTTATGGCGTCCGACTTACTTCATCAACATTCTCATCATCTGAAAAGGTTCCTGCTGATATGGATGAATTGAGGGACAAGTCTGAGTCTTGTGAACGCTCGTCCTCCACAGTACTGCATGGGCTTCCTAATCGAGCCAACTGAAACATTCCAACAAATGACAGGTAAGTGTTTTTTTTCATGATGTTGGGTTATGTGTGATAGAGAATTTCTATACATCTTACAATATATGATGCTGTTATTTTGTTAATGATATAAATATAAAAGCTTGTTTGCTTATGTAGACAAAAGATGATCAGAAATAACTGATACAAATGAGTTGCAAAGTAGGACTGGGGCTCCCTATGGGAGAATAAAAGAGAAAAAAATGGAGAAAATAAGTAATAATAAATAAATAGCTGAAAAGTCATATTATTCACTCATTCCACTTCCACACAAACGGATGTGTGACTACCATGTATAGTATAATAAAATGTCATCTTAACCCTTTCCCTCATAGAGGAAACCATGAAAAGACCTATGCGAACAGCATAAAACCAGATCAGCCTGCGAGTAACTCGCAGGCTGATCAGGTTTTATGCTGTTCGCTGCTTCTCAGTGGTCTGGAAATGAGGATTTTGTAATTAAATTTGGTAAGGTTTAACTGTGGTTTTCTGCAGATCAGGCTTTATGTGGTACCTACTGAGTGCGTCAAAATGAGTCAAGGGTTAAAATATAATCAACAAACATCCTCTATATCATATATGGCCATAAGATTTAACCAATTTAAGTTCAGTAAAATAACAATAAGGAATATTTTGCTGACTAAAAACAGAAACCTGATCTGATCCAATTTGGTAGATACAGGTCCTCAGTCTCTGTAACTGACTTATTAAAAAATCTAGGTAATGAAATAGTCTAGAAAAATCTTCATTTTATTTTTGATTCTTTTACAAATGTCCAGAGACATGAATTCTAACATTCATTTACACAAGTATATAAAAATATTTCACACCAATGCATCTTCTTTATTATCTCTTTGCATGCCTGCAGAAGATGAAAAGACATGACATAGTGTTTCTGTCAGAGATCCCAGGATATGTTTTCCAATCCCATTAGTCTCAACCTCCATACGGGAGAGTGCTGAGCAACACTGGCCCCTGCAGCAGTGCATGCGAACCCCTCATAAGGATGTGTCTTCTTTAACATGACCTGAACACTACTTGATGGAGTACACAGAATACCAGAAAATATAGGATATCAATTTCTGATTATAACAATACTGTAGTCACTATCTGCTGATTAAAATCAAGGCACTTTCATTAGCTGATGAAGTCAAACATGCGAGCCATAAAAGTGCTATAATAACAGATATAATTATGGAGATGGGTCATGGGACATGGTCCTATATATACAGGACAGTCTTGTGGAAACTGCTGACGCAGAAAAGATGAATTTGATCAGTGTTCAAATCATTCTCCTTTTATCTCCTAGGCCCCCAAAAAAAGTTCTGTTTCTGGTGGCTCGACCGAACCTCTTTTTTAACAACCGACCCTAAAGTGTTTTTTTTATCTTTCTGCCTTTAGAAAAATATTTCTTTTTTTTAACCTTTCATTTCATGTAAAAAAAATAAATAAAAAAATAAAATCCTGACCCTCTTTTTTATTTGCTGGAGACCAGAAATTGAACTTTTTTTTTTGGCCTTAGTAAGTTACATCACTTAACCCAGCTTGTCTACAAGTTAATACAACCATGTAATTTTTTTTATCTCACATAATAATTGTTGTAATAGCAACAAATACCACACACCACAAGTCAAATGTATATATACTACACCTGACATGTCACAATAGAGGACTAATGTTTAAAGATCTCATAAAATCAAAAATTGAGCTGGTGATTTCAGAAACTTCTACTCATGTTGTTTTTGAATGAATATTATGCTCCGTTAATATAAAAAAAATAATATTAAACATGTTAGCAGAAATACTTTTTTTTACTCACTTCAAATATGCTACAGCTGTATATTGGTTATGGGTTATCCCCACATAATCAAAAACAGACACAGATGAATTATAATGTTTGGATATAACGTATTCCGTCATGGTAATTGATGCATCTGGTTCAATATTTTTCTGTAAATAACTTACATAATAAAATAAAAGGAATGATGATAAGTTAAATCAATGATGATGATAATTTTAATCAATGGATGCTAAGACAAAAATGTGAAAATTCTGTAATTTTGCACACATATTTTTCATCAATCTGTTCAATAAACTTAGTTAATTTTTTCTAAAGAAATCACTTATCTTTTTTCTTTAAACCTTTTTGAACTTCAGTAAGGATTTCAAATTTAGCCTCTAAAGTAATGGCTTAGTTTTAAACCTCTATCCATTTTCATTCAATATAACGTAATATAATCTGTATGAGCGTAACAACAAAACACAACTTTAGAAATAAATCACCTCAAGTCTATTTTCATGGGAATGTTTTTGTTCATAACAAACAACTAATTATAGTACCTTTTTAGAATATATTTATAACTTATCACAGGTAAATATGTAATAACAAATCAAGCCATCATTTCTATGCATAAAGCATTTTCTTTAGCACTAAGTAAGGTTAATGAAAGTGGGGCCTGGACCCTAATCCTCCAACATTACTTAGTGCTAAGTGATAAGTAAATACTTAAGGATTTATTTCACAATTATTCCAATATAAACATTCCTAAATTTTTCATTTTCTTAACAAAAATATGTCAACTCAGTTATTTGCTTTATAATACAATAATGATGGAATTTATTACCAACTTATTTCAAATTTTAAGCATTACTTAGCACAAAGTACTGATGGTGGATTTTAAGCAAGGCAGATGATGTTACTTACATGTTCAGCAGACATTCTTAACCTGCGTTGTTTTCTGTGTTGTAAAATTTCCATCCGTCTATCTTTCTCCTAAAAGATTGAAGAAAGAAGAAGAGCTTAGCACGAAGTGATATGTAACATATATATACACATGTATTACATTGACAAATGAAAATGAAAAAAAAGTTGCATAATAAAGGAAACATGGAAAAGAACAACCATGTGTGTGTACACTTATGATTTTATGAATAGAGATTAAATACACAATATACAACAAAACATTAAAATAAACACTGGCAGATTCAGGGGGTGGGGGGCGCACCTGGGGCGCGCTCCCTCTAAATTTCCTGGACCATTCATAAATGTAGACACACAACCCCCACAAAACTATTAGGTATGAATGTAAAAAGTATATGAATTCTCCAATGTACAGATATATATTTTTCACTTTATTCACAACTAAATCAGCAGATTTTTATGCTCACAAATTTATTCATATCTATATTCTTTATTAACCATTTCCCTCATATATACTCATTTTGACGCCCTCAATAGGTATCACATAAAGCCTGATCTGCAAAAAAACACAGTTAAACCGTACCAAATTTCTTTACAAAATCCTCATTTCCAGACCACTGAGGAGCAGCGAACAGCATAAAACCTGATCAGCCTGCAAGTTACTCGCAGGCTGATCTGGTTTTATGCTGTTCGCATAGGTCTTTTTATGGTGTTCTCTATGAGGGAAAGGATTAAATGAGCATTTTGATAGAAAGTTTTGAAATTCAATTACAATTAATCTTGTGAAGCACTTTAATGTCACAAAGCTGTAAAATCTAGGATAAACTAGAATTATCATTGAAGGTGATGAATACCCCCTGTACATTGCCTTTACAATATAAAATTTGTGTAAATCTGGACTGGACGTGATTTGTGTGACTTCTATGTAGGCCTCCACTTCCTGTTTAATCAAAATATCTGATTGAACCATGAAAGTGCAACTGCACACAACAGAAAGGGAGAGTACTCACTGCACATGTCTGTTTGAGACTGGTTATTAGTTTAGACTGGTCCAGAATTTGAGCTTTCAGCGTTGTTATTTCCTGTACTTGTATCTCCAAACTTCCCTTCTCCATCTTCTCTGTCGTCAGTTGCCGTGACAACAAACTACATTTACGTCTGCTTTGGTCCAAATTTTCCTTCTGTCAAACCAGGAAACATAAAATCAGTACACCATAGGATTCAAACTACCCGGGCACAAACTTAAGCCATAAGCATTAGAATGAAACCAAATATTATTTTCAGTAAAAATACAATTATCTAATTTAAGGTAATCCGTCCATCATTAAATTATAAGCATGGTTCTTCAAATGCTTGAAATACTTTAGTACAGATGCAAGCATCCTCTGATTTGGAGTTATAAAGCTCTTTTGCTTTAAGTATAAAGGCTTGTACTTAATATAAAATTCCCATCACTTGATGGACCATGATTATTAATTAATGATGGAAGGATTACCTTAAATGAAAAATTTGTTTTGCTGATACTGAACAAATCTGTGATATCCATGAAATGCAACATATAGAGACTCATGCAGCTGGTACAACATTTGATCTGCATACCAGTCTAGGTGAAGTACTACCCCCTGTCTATGTAGAAGTACGACAACAGTGTATTTATAACACTAAATCAGAATGACCATGTAAACCAGGCTGATTCTGGAGATTTAAGTTGGCTTCAAATTGGGTTACAACTATTTAAAACTATTTGTATATATCCTGACAAAATAATTTCACAGCAGCATACCGTTTTTATTTCGAAATCTTCCTAGAAACTTCAGTTACCATATAGTTCCTAATATAACTCCCCCTCAGGATTTAATGTTTTCCTTGATAAGTCAAAATAGTCACATTAGATGCCTAAAAGTGAAATGTGTACAATCAACACTGAGTTGAATCAGTTTTTAATAAATTCACCAGACTATTGGCATATTACTGTCATCTTATTGTTTTCTAGATATGTAGGGGATGTGGGGTTTATTATTCAAGTGATCAGAAAACAGGAGAAAATAGTTATGTGTTGAAGTAGTTCAAATACATGTATAGATAGAGTATTCTCTCATAACCAACAGGTTTCAAAAGGAACTATTTTTGATGTCACAGCTACTCCTGCATAGTGATACAATCAATGCTAAAAATGACTCACCAAGACTTCAGTAACTAGTCTTTAAGCCTGCTTCATGCGCTTTGCAGTCTAAAAAATACATGATAAGTACTTTTATTAAACTAAAACTACAAATGGATCACCTACCACTTTCTTATTTTCACTGGCAATGTTTCGAATCTGTTCCTTCAGGTTCCTGTTCTGTGATGTGAGTTCTATATTCCGCTCCAGGAACTTCTTGTTTTTCTCTTGCAGGGGTTTACACTTCTGTTCGAAGTCCCTTATCTTCTTGACCTGGTGACAAACACACATAGTTAGTGGTTTAGACAGGTGAACATCATCAGATAGGAAGAAATTAAAAAAAAAATGATTTTCTTTGATAGATGTCACAGCTTCCTGTTTTCTTTCTTTAAATGTTGTTAAAAAAGAATCACATTCCAAGCTCCAAAATATCTTTATATCAGCCTGATGTCATTTTTGAGAGATACAGCCTCTTAAAATGAATGTATTTATGTAACATTGGCAACGGTTTTATTGAGCTAATTTAGGGTCCTACGTCATCTATCTTAGCTCATGAATTTTCTGATATTGAACAAGCCAAGAAATGGATTCTTAAACACAGATTGCTATATTTCTCCCTAAAACTACCAAGGTCAAATAACTGATTTTCAGAATCCCCATATCTGCACTGCCTTCTGCAACAGTCCCATCACAACAACATTCATAACAGGCTCATGTCCAGGTTAAATAATATACACTTACTTAACTGTTCCTGCATTGGACCCCTCTTCTATCTGATTCTTCGCACAGGATGATATCAGGTTTACCTATTCTACCTGACCATCAGCAGAGTGTGATATCAGGTATATCCACCCTACCTGACCATCAGCAGAGTGTGATATCAGGTATATCTACTCTACCTGACCATCAGCATAGTGTGATATCAGGTATATCCACCCTAACTGACCATCAGCAGAGTGTGATATCAGGTATATCCACTCTACCTGACCATCAGCAGAGTGTGATATCAGGTATATCTACTCTAACTGACCATCAGCAGAGTGTGATATCAGGTATATCCACTCTACCTGACCATCAGCAGAGTGTGATATCAGGTATATTCACTCTACCTGACCATCAGCAAGTGTGATATCAGGTATATTCACTCCAACTGACCATCAGCAGAGTGTGTTAACAGGTATATCTACTCTAACTGACCCCCAAGCTTATAACTGCTCTACCTGACCCTCATTACTGTATAATATCAGATATACCTTATACTCTACCTGACTCTCAGCATAATTTGATATTGGTTAACCACTCTATATGACCATCAGCACAGTGTGATAACAGGATTACCTACTCTATATTATCAGGTTTACCTACTCTATATGACCATCAGCACAGTGTGATATTGGGTTACCTACTCTATATGACCATCAGCACAGTGTGATATCAGGTTTACCTACTCTAAATGACCCTCAGCACTTCTTGGCACTGTGTTATATCAGGTAAACCAACTCTAGCTTACCATCTGCACACTGTGATATTGGTTTACTTACTCTATATGACTTCCAGCACAGTGTGATATCAAGTTTACCTACTCTAGATGACCCTCAGCACAGTGTGATATCAAGTTTACCTACTCTAGATGACCCTCAGCACAGTGTGATATCAAGTTTACCTACTCTAGATGACCCTCAGCACAGTGTGATATCAGGTATACCTTAACTACCTGATTCTTGATACAGTGTGATATCAGGTTTACTTACACTACCTGATCTGTACATACCTGGTACCATGTGTACTGTCACCCTGTATTGTTATGAACATATACTTTTAGCATTTTCACACTTTATTGTTCTGAAAAAAGGTTTCAAAATCGACATAATTATACTCACAAGGTACAGACTATCCTGTTTGGATAGCGACATTTGTCGGCCCTCGAGGGCTCTGTTGTGTGCCCGCTCCCCACCTCTGTGACTGTGACCTGGGGTCTCTCCTAAGACCTCACCCTGTAATAGCAAGAGAAACATTGTATCAACAACAACTTCTGACATCTTAACTCACTCAAATCATGAGAATTAACACCATCTTCATTCAGCAATTTGGGAAAATGAAATTAATGTTGAGAATTCACAAATTCAGTAAAATTTGACAAAATAAAACTTACTACATAATTATGACAAATTACATGTGTTCTGTCATTATATTTATTATTACAATAGTTGAAGCCATTTTTTTATTATGTTCATTCTTTTTTAAGAATGGTGCTACACATAGGAATAACTGAAATGTTGAATTTATATAAAAAAAAGAAACAGTCACTTTTTTCACTCATTGGAGATACACCCAAATTATAAAGCAAGAATATACTGATGAGTGATCAGTATGCTTATGTAGTGAATGCCAAATTCACTATTATTGTTTGTGTATTTTTTTTGTTAGACCATGTCATGTCACTACATTGTGTAAAATGGTTCATACTGAGTGATGTTCCACGAACGTCCTTTGTCCAGTTTTGTTGTGTCATTTAGAAGCTGTCAAAATTGTTTATTAGGCATGAATAGTTGAATGAGAGCAATTGTTCAATTCATTTTACCCTCCCGCATTTTGCTGCGACCTGAAAGTAATATTTTTTCACATCACTCTAGCATTGGAGTCTATGTAGAATAGGATGAAATATCTTCATGCTCCTACTTGCTCTTACCATTGAGCATAAATTGTACTTTTTTTTATCTTTTTTTTTATAAGAAGCGGATCTGGTTTTCTATCTATGTCTACAATATTCATCCATCAACTATTTAAATATAACAGGTACCTGGATATGTGTGTGTTGTCATTATTTATTGACATGACCCCATACTACATATAAACATAGCATTGCACATTATTAAAATGGCTCCAAAACACATGTATCATAGAATAAAACAAACAGTTGTTCCTTGTCATATATGTGTAGCATTCATTGGATGCCCTATTTTGCCTATAAATTTTTATCCTTGTTGGCTGCAATAATACCATACCAAGTCACATTATCTTGACACTTCTAAAACCCCTTACAAACTGATCAACAAGGGAGCTATTACAGTACCAATATTAATGAATTGTTCAGGGACCAAACCCACCACCTCTTGCTCTTGCACCAGCTCAGATCTGAATCACAGATTTTCTTCCATCAAATACAAAATGCTCATGTTAAATAATCTTGTTTCACAATTGAAAAGTATCGTAAACTGAACTTTAACATTACAGTGAATAATATTAATTGCTTTTAGATTGAGTACTAAACAGACGGCGGTGAGAATCAAATGTAGCATGCAGCATGGCAGGATGACTTTCCTAAACGGCTCTTATTCACCTGAAACCAATCTATAAAGCTTCAATGCTTTTCAAATCAATCTGCAGGTTGAAAACACTGAAATTATCAATCAATAACAATGTGGTTTTTAATTCCAGTCAGTGAAGAAACATGCCTAGCTGAAACTGTGTGCAAAATTAGGAAAAAATCTGATATGATTCAGATAATGGTGAGTGTTTCAATGCCATTTTTTTTAATTTTTGTTTAAGTTCACACAGAAACAGATTCAATATGTTACCAATAGCAACCTACAGACAAAAAAGAAAGCTGAAAAATGTTATTTCAGTAAAGGAAAATACTTGTCTTACTGAAGGCCAATATTCAAGTAAATTCACTGACAGACGTTGTGATGCATGTCGTCAGTTTCATGTATTTTTATTGGTAATTTTATTCTTTGGATTTTCTTTATTTAAAGAAAACCAAAGGTGTGAAAGCACAGAAATAAATTAATATCAAGAAATTGTAGTAAGTAAATCCTCAAACATTATGCAGCCCGGATTTATTGTACAAAAAAGCAGTAGAAATAACCCTCTATAAATTAAATTACTCTGTCAAGTACTTGTTGTAAATGAGGATGAAACTGAGTGAAAATGTTTTGTAATTAGCAATACCCTATGACTGAAACTCATTCATCATAAAGGGAATGGTAATTATTCATGTCCATTGTACAACTCTGTGTAAATATCTTATTTAACCCTTTCCCTCATATAGACTCATTTTGACGCACTCAATAGGTACCACATAAAGCCTGATCTGCAGAAAACCACAGTTAAACCTTACCAAATTTAATTATAAAGTCCTCATTTCCAGACCACTAAGGAGCAGCGAACAGCATAAAACCTGATCAGCCTGCGAGTTACTCGCAGGCTGATCTGGTTTTATGCTGTTCGCATAGGTCTTTTCATGGTTTCCTCTATGAGGGAAAGGGTTAACCCTTACAATGCTGTGGGCACTTGTGAATACCTTTGCAACCAGTGCAGACCAAGATCAGCCTGCATATTTCTGCAGTCTGATCGTGATCTGCACTTTTTGCTATTCAGTTAATAAATTTTCATTAAGCACCCCTACAAACAGCTAATGGAACAGTTCAAAATGAAGAAAGGACAAGTCAAATAAAGAAATTTAGCATAGCAAGGGTTAAAGTGTGACATTCTTGTGTTGCTGGCACATTCACAAATATTGAGGTATTAAACAGTTTCTATTTTTACCTGATTCACATTGAATGATTTACGACATACTTAAATAACTACAAAAATATAAAAATAAGCTGTCAGACAGAACTGTTTTAAATCATTCTACCGCTATCAGATGAATTACTTGCGCTATATATTACTTTCAGATATAATGAACAGCAAGCAATGGCATCAAATGTTTCAGGAAAATACCAATATATTGTGGTGGTTATATATTCTAAGAAATGAAAATGAAAAATAAACAAGGAGGGCCAAGATGGCCCTTTATAGCTGTATTGCTTACCTGGCTAAAGACATCATGCATAAACAGTGATAATTACATAAATTTATAATGCCTTTTGAAATCCATCTAATTAAGTGTGAACATGTTAAAAATACAATAACCCAAACAGGAAAACTCAATCTGACCAAGTTCCATGATAAATGAGTGAAAAAAGTAGCATCTATATCATTATTTCTAATATTTGCCCCAGTGAACTTTATTTTATCCCCACATGACTCAGATTTCTACTCATTAGGGATCTCATGCAGACAAACATTCTGACCAAGTCACATAAAGATTGGATGAGAAATATGGCATCTATGGGCATTCACAATGATTTTTCTTTGATTTGCCCTTGTAACCTACCTTGATCTACTTGATCTATTTATAAAAATTTCAACTCATTCAAGATTTATGATAAAAACATCAGATCTAGTTAAATCAGGGTTTGGGTAAAATATGAAGCCTCTCATCCATTGATTACAAGGTTTTTGTAAGATTCACCTTGGTGATTTACTTTTTGACTCCATCTGGCCCAGTTTCTATTTCATCTAAAATTTCAAAAAGACAACATTTTGACTAAGTTTTATTAGGTTTCAGCAAAAAAAGATGTTGCTTCTAGGATGTATACAAGGCTTTCTAAGATGTCCAGATCTGACCTAATGACCTAATTTTTTAACCCCATGTGAACTTTAACTTGTCTGATCTTATAAATTTTACTTCAGGTATCCGGCCAGCTCTGTCAAAGCGATGATATGCCAGAAATATTGCAATCAACATGATAACATCTCATCTTCTTTAGTGAAAGATATGATTATCATTCATGGATAATTTTTAGTCTTTCCACCAAAATTATGGAAGAAAATGCCTTTCACTGGTGATGGACCTTCTACTGAGTTTATTGTTGTCCTTCAAAGATTTTTCAAGATTTTGAACCTTTTTTATATACATCTGAAGTTCATACAAAAGGTTATAATTCTTGAAAAAAAAAATGACAGGCTGATGATAGACATTGTTTCAGTTTTATTGCATTTAAAGTGAATAAAATTCTGCCAATGAATATGTGTGCCAAGTTTCATTGCTGTTCTTCTACAGTTTTATGTCATGCACATCTCCATATGGCCATATGATGTACTACTACTTTGTGTGAAGTTTACATCTGCTTAGGAGCAGTCACCCTTATGAGATAAGTGCTATTAAATGGCTCCATGATAATTAGCTTATCTTTCCCTATGAAAATGGAAAGTATTTTGTTTCATTCAAATCTCAAATATGTGAAAATTTCTTATGAAATCTGTTACACAAATTAAAAGTAACTGCAATTACAAGCTCTTTGGACATACAGACAGACATGGTGATTCTAAAATGCCACTAACACTCTTCAATAAGTATGATCAATTGTCATAGTTCATGAGAAAAAATCTTTTTAAGAAGACAAAATTGTGACAAGATAAATAATATATGTATTAACTTTTTTACTCCCTCTAATTTCCATCCAAAATGTAATCCCTCTTTTTTTCATATATCAACATTAAAACCATTAACACTGATGACAATTTCAAATAACACGTTCGATTATTAAACAATAATTTCCAAATATAACACAATTTCTTTCAAAATTCACAAAATATTCCAATAAATAATTTTCTGTCACTGTATTACTAAGAGAGAATAAAATAAACACTGTGTGAAAACGAAAACAGACCATACTTCCAAAGAAAAAGAAATATTGCTTAATTAGGAAATTGGGAAAAACCTATTAAGCTGACAAGAGGGTTTCTCAATATCTACCGCCAAGTCGTGTTACTGCATTATTAATGTGGCATGAGGGAACTCCGCATCCATCTACCGCTGTCTGTTTCGGGGTTAAATACTCAAGACTATGTTATCCAACTATACAATCAATTGTAATCAGCTAATTAGCATACGTACATGATAACACATGTTTGTGTGAACTCTTGATGTTATGAACTTGATAAGAAATGTACCAGGGGAGATTACTCCAATCAATATGTGTCTAAGCTATAAGATTGGTCAAAATTATTCACTCATTTACTGTGTAGCCTTTATTTGAAAGTGCTACAATAACCATGCAATTAAGCTAGAAAAACATACAAAGTGAAGCTCCATCATATGGCTAATGGTTTTGCTTTTCCTGTTTGTCATACAACTCAAAATACAGCACAGCATTATGGTTTGGGTCCTTAATAAAGCATTATAGTAGATCTACACTGTACATCTATTGGCAATTAAAATGGTGGAATTTGACCCAATACCCTTGACCTTTAACATGAATAAAACTTGTTTTACTTGCAACCCAGTATTCTGATATTCATGAGACAAGATTTTTTATTTCAAGTTAACCAAGGGACAATTCATAATTGAGTACTATAAACTATTAAATTCTAAGAAACTGGTGTGCCAAGGACTTACAGTAGCTCATTCATAAATGGTCAGTGATAAATAATTTGATTTTTGTATATTTGTGTATATTACATCTATCAATACCAAAT
>CM037780.1:76005107-76055107 GCA_021229015.1 Solen grandis | reverse complement strand
ATGATGTAAAGTTATGTCCTTACACACCAAATATGGTATTGCCTTTGATATGATGATTTTATCAATGATTAACTCACCATTATCTGTCATTTACGACACAGCAATGTTCATCAGAAAATGACATCACCCGCGGTTCTCAACGCAGTTTATTCACCAGTGCTGCACAGCGCTTTAATCATATTATGGAAATGCTTCTTTGAGTGAGACGGGGGAATTACTTTTTCATTCATTTCTCATCTTATTTTTTTTAGTACTTCATGTAATTTGTTCATGAATTTGCATATATTTAACAATCGTCGAATACCCACGGCCTATCGTGGCAATAGATCATCTATATCATCATGATGTCATGAAGTGAAACGAAATAAGTCAGCCGGGGGTATTCGACAATGACATTTAACGTCCCACAAACTATATTTAAATCATTTTGGGAAGCTTTACTGCATGTGACAGCTATATAGTGCTGCACCCCGTAAATCACACACAGTCGCATTATCTTGACAATGGGTGAACCATAATCCTTGTACCGGTTACGTCACGCTACGTCATGCCACGCCAAAGCCCCAAGTAACTCACCAAATCCCACGCAGTGATCTCCCTTGCACGCTCACTAAGCTAAATGATGAAGGAAATAGGTAAACCGGTGTTGCATTAAAACAACACTTTCACTATTTGTATGAAATAATCTTATTTGATTTATTATTTACCTATATCATCATTATGAACTGCTATGAAATACCCGAATGTAAAATCAAAAGTGAAAAAAATGCCAATGCACTTGTGGCGACTGGGTTAACCGGTCCTGGAAATACCCCCATAAGCTGAGCGCAAGACACACGGAAGCATACCAGAACCGTTTCTAACGATCAAACCCGGGACCTCCCTGTTATGGACCGGCTGCTCTTGTTTAGTATCACTATATGTACATGCATCTGTACTTTCAGAATGCTACTGCGATGACGAATGCCATGCATTCAACGACTGCTGCTTCCAAACAGCGAGCGAAAGGGCCAGAAACTATCATTCTGGGTTTGAGTGTTTAGCCCCATTTGTCCCGGCTAATTTGAATACAAATGATATTGTAATAAAACACTTCGCTATGGTTAATGAATGCCCCAATGGTACAGATACGTTTGCAAATAAATCAGAAAGCACAGGATCACCTCAAACTGCAAAATGTGGAGATCTGAAACTGAAAACCTGGGGAAGCCTTGAGCCAATATTTTCACCCGGGGAAAAGATCACCTATAAAAATTCTGCTTGTGCTAAATGCCACAATGTGGAGGACGGCGTGCCATGGCTGATGACTATCGAGATGATGTTTCCACGGGGTATCAGCCTGGCCAATATATTCATGCTTCTCCACTCGGAAACGTTCATTCCCGATAACCAGTTTATAGTTCGATTTGATCCCCCTAACATAACGGGTATTGTGACTGAGGAATGTTTTATCTCCCTCAAAGAAACCTGTGCCTCTGAAACATTTAGAATTCCACTTGGATTGAACTTAACCCAAACAGAAGTAATAGAAGCATGTACAAGCGAGTTTTATTCTCCTGTTCGAATGAATGAAGGCTATATCAACCCGTTTTGCTTCATTTGCGACACAGATCGGATCCCCGAAAACTGTCCAAAAGGGAGTTTTGAGCGAAATATCCTGACGGACTTGGTTCTATACTTCAACGACGGAATGCTTGCCTCGTCCCCTGAAATTCCAGAGTCAGTTGTTCAACTTTGCAGACCATCAGTGGAAAACGTAAGAAATCTATGTCTGTCTGTTGCCTTCCATTTTGTCACCTTCCAACCCTTCTGCAGCTAATAATATATACAATAAGAACCTCGCTATAAAGACCACCATCGGTTCAAGCAAAAAGTGGGGTGGTCTTAAAGACATAATGAGGTGTTGCTAGCCCTTAATATTGAGTTATCTGCCCCTGAAAATGGCAGAAAAGGGCTAAAACTCACTTTCAGGGGCAGATAACTCAAGAAAGTAGAACGGTGACCCCCATTTTTTTTCTAGTGTAATTCTCAATAATCATGCAAAGTTTAAGAAAATTCTCATGGCTAGTTTTAATTTTCCTTATTTATCTATATAGTAAAAAACTGTATTGGGTACGTATGCCTTTAATAGTGAATTTTACCAAAACAGTCGGACCAAAAGTTAAAACTATTTCTTTCTAAAAATGAGTTTTTTAAATAGTGATCGAGGTGGTCTGAAAACACAAAAACCTATTCAAGTAGTTGAACGAAACTTTATTTCGACGTGAACAATCAGCGCCCAAACTTAGCGACTATACAATTTTCGAATTTAAGTTAATTTTACATTACTTTTCTGGTATGACTAGTGTTAACACTCTGTCGTCATCAGTGAACTCTATGGAAATGACCCATCGTAGTTTTGCTGGCGCCGCACAGGAGGGAGAAGTCTTGGTAGGGAATGTGAAGAATTGTTATTTGTTTTAATTTCACAATATAAGCCTTTAAAATGTCTAATAAAAACAAATGTCTTAGGTGAAAATTGACAAGTTATATAGCGATATATTTTCTTTTTTTTTCTTTTATATTTCCTTGATAATTGAGTTATATCCCCTGAAAACTGAAGTGACTTTCTCCATTTTCCTACGGTAAAATGTAGGGTTTTGTTTTTATGAAATTTGAAAAAGAATCATATAACACATCTTTCTATCGTGAGCATTTCTCGAAAATTAATTTCACATTCCCTGAAAGTGTATATTTTCCATAGGCGTCTATGTTAACTTATATATAGATTATCTCCCCAAAATTTAATATAACCTGAAAAAAAATATCGCTGAAACATTTTTTCTATATGAATGTCTTCAAAGTGACAAAGTTTCATAGTAATGTTACCATCTAGTGGCTAAATATCGAGGGTTCAGCGCAAAAGGGTCTTAACTTGTTCTTTAAAACATATAAGTTACGACCCTTTTGCACTGAGTAACAACCTGATCGAACCACTGTTGAATCATTTTTTTCCGATGGCATTAAATTTCGTTGATTATCTACTTAAGGGAATTTCGTGGGACGTTTATTTGTGGATTCCTGATCATATGTTGAATGAACTATATATATATAATATTGTATATATATTACACGAAACTTAGACCCCCTCGAAAATTAATGATTTTACAGTATCGTATATAATTGCAGAACAAGACATGGTGTCGACCACAGCTATGTCCAGCAGGACAACTAAGGACGAAAGAAGGCCAGTGCGCCTTCTTGATGTCGGAATGGATTGTAGAAGGAAACATCGAGCTCAAACTTGAACCAATACCCCCACATACATTGCGAGATTTGGGCGAAAAACACTGGGTCTCAACTCTGAAGAAACACAATAATTTTCACTTTCCGTCCTGGGTGAAAGTTCCTTCTACACTAATTTGGACACCTATTATTGTCATGTACGCCAGAAAGAATAACTCTCAGTTTGGAGTTGATGATTTTCTCGTAGCGACGATGAAGGTTAACTTTACATCTCGCGACCCTAGTGAGGCGCTTAAGGCAGTCACTAGACAGATGGCTAAAAGATGGACAGTAGCAGTTAGAAATGTTATTGTTCCACTTAGATCCACGTGGCTTGAATTCTCTTTATCTGAACTGAAGCCTATTGCAAACAAAAAAATGATGTTCCAAAAAACTGAGGATGAACAAAATAATTTCCTGTTTGAATCCATTTACCTAAAGCTACAAGGACGTATTAAAGTTATGATAAACAAATTATCTTTCTGTGAGCAAATTGACCTTGACCCAGAATATTACGTAACGTATGGTAACCAGAGAATGGTCCTTAACAACGTGACGGGGAGGTTCTTGTACAGCAACCAGTTCATCAGGTATGTCGACCAGTCCGGCACCACACAGGTTCGTGTCTGCTCGATCGACTCCGGGTATGTACCCGCACATTCCAACATGGCGGCCAAACTTCCTTCGCAGACTTTCCTTCTCTTTCTAGCCTGGTTGGTTTATATTTGAGACATTGGACGAAAAGAACATTGCTAAGATTTTTATTTTGCTGGAAATGTCAGAATTGTTTTTAAATATTTCTGAAGTTTAGATGCAAACTGTTATTTTGTGTGGTGATAAACATCTTGAATTCTGAACTATTTTGAGGACTTCAGTTTGGTATTAGTGCTGTTGTTGTTGATATTTAGACTTCTAGCTTATAAACGTCTGTCAGACATTTTATAGGCATCTTGAATTGGTCTGTGAAGTGAAATTGGCAATTACAGATTTGGGGCATCTTTTCCCCCAGAAATTAATCCATCAGTGCTGTGACAAACACTATAATTCAGGGTATGTTTTTGTTAATTGTTGTAAATGTCTTTTAACCATCTATGTGTGTAATAAAAAATGTTGTCTCATTAAACTTTTGTTCTTTTTTATTAAACATTTAATTCTGAATATTGTTCCAGAGGAGAAAAATTTTGAGATGAGCTATTTAGAGCACATAAAAAAAACTAGCTGGCTCCACTACCGGCATCGTTTTCAAGGGATCACCTTTATTTTAGTAATTATTGTAGACGGCAATGAGGTGAAGAATTGTGACAAATGAAAGTAAAATCTGACCATTGGCTTCAGATATGAAGATTTCATAAAATTTTGTGATTAAAAATATGTTGGTTACCGTAGCCAAAGTTCTGTATGGGTCAAGATTATTTTAGCATCTTTTGTGAAGGGCCACCTAAGGATCATTCATGCCAAGTTTCATCAATTTTACCGTGATTTCAGAAGTCAACAAATTGTTGACAACACACAAAGGACCCACGCGATGAGAGGGCAGAGTGAGCGTTAAAGTCAGCAACTTTACCCACTCGGCCACGGAGGCCCCTTGTCCAAGAAGTTGCCAGAGGCTCGCTTTTTACCATTTTCTTGAACTCGTATAATAATTTTTTACATTATAAGACAACTCATGTTAGATCCTATATATCATCAAGTTCCAGTGCCAATTCTACAAACATTACTAATTGCTAAGGAAAAAAAATCTGTTTCTGTAAAAAAAAAAAAAAAAAAAAAAAGGAAAAAGAGCGTCGGTTTGGACCATTATTTTTAGGCCTAATAATTGAATACTTAGAACATATTCCATCATTATTCTTTCACTAATATAAATACCTAAGTATTTCATTTCTTAACAATGATGGTTAGTAGGAAGGTATTTCATATCAACTTAGTCACTTACTTAGAATATTTCGCAATACAAGAACGGTGGAAAGGGTTTCCTACTTACTTTAGGATTCATATATTACATAGTTAAGTTTATAAAAATAAAATAAAGCCCGTAACTAATTTACATCTCAAATTTCCCCAGGGGGCCTTAGACCTTTTAGGTAGAGGTCAGTTGAAGGTCATGAAATACCGGTTAATGTGCTTTCATCCAAAGCATTATAACTTCACATGTGTATGCACCTTCATGAGCTCTGACCACCAGACTTACATAGAAGTCATGGGGTCACACAGTACACATGTGAAGTTATAAGGCTTTGAATGGAAGAACTTTCATTTTATGGCCAAAGTAAATTTGCTTTTTTGGGTCACAGTGACCTTGACTTTTGACCCCATGACCTCTAAGTGGGTCTGGTGGGAAGAGCTCATCAAGGTGCTTACACATGTGAAGTTAGAAGGCTTTGAATGGAAGCACTTTTATTTTATGGCCATGGTAAATAATTGAACTTTGAAGGTCACAGTGACCTTGACCCTTGAACCCATTACCTCTAAATGGGTTTTTGCATAGAGCACATCAAGGTGCATACATCTGTGAAGTTGGAAGTCTGTGGATGGAGAGACTTCTGTTTTATGGTCATGGTTATTATTTGATATTTCCAGGTCACAGTCACCTTGACCTTGTGACTTCTAAGTGGGTCTGATGGGCAGGGCTCATGAAGGTTGTTGTTGTTGTTGTATTGGGGTTTACCGTCGCTGCGATAGTATTTCAATCATACAGCAACGTCCAGCTAATTACAGGTGGAGGAAGACCTCGAGTACACAGAGGTACCCGGGTAGAACCACCGACCTACCGCAAGCCAGCTGGAAGGCTTCCTCACATGAAAAATCCGAAGTCCCTACCGGGATTCGACCCCACAGCGGCGAGGGGCTGAGAGATTTGTAGTCCACAACTGTAACCGCTGCTCCTCAGTGGTCTGGAAATGAGGATTTTATAATTAAATTTGGTAAGGTTTAACTGTGGTTTTCTGCAGATCAGGCTTTATGTGGTACCTATTGAGTGCGTCAAAATGAGTCTATATGAGGGAAAGGCTTAATATGTTCTATAACATAGATGAGTACCTTAAAGCACAGTAAGGTACTTCTTGCTAATAATCATGACAGTAAAATGAAAACAAACAGGACCTTTATATTTATAGAAAATCTCCTGATACAAATAAATGGTAATGAGCATAGCCAATCACGATTTCAAAGTAAACGTTTGTTGTGCAAAATTCTTCAGCACTGCGACAAGATACTTGACATTCGTTTAACCCTTTCCCTCATATAGACTCATTTTGACGCACTCAATAGATACCACATAAAGCCTGATCTGCAGAAAACCACAGTTAAACCTTACCAAATTTATTACAAAATCCTCATTTCCAGACCACTGAGGAGCAGCGAACAGCATAAAACCTGATCAGCCTGCGAGTTACTGGCATGCTGATCTACTTTTATGCTGTTCGCATAGGTCTTTTCATGGTGTCCTCTATGAGTGAAAGGGTTAACTTTTCACTATGCTAGAAATAATAAAGAGTTTGTAAAGAGCTGATATTTACATACTACACTCTTAACAAGAATTAATCCCCTATACAAGTTTTAGACGTTTTAATGGTTTAAACTTATTTATTTTACATGGTCCTTGAAATACATACTTATCCCTCTCGACGGTTCCTGGGTTGGACCTAAACTCTGTGCCTATGAATAAGGGAAGTTAATGAGAAATCCTTGCACACAACAGGGTTTGAGCCAACAACTTTCAGATCCACAGTCCGGTATGTTAGCACTGTGCCACGACGCAATGTGTAATTAAAATGCTATAATGAATATGTGTTTAACAGCTTATTTTCTTGGCTGTAGAGATATCAATGTGATGGTTGTTATCAGGGTTCCTGGGTCTAGGGCAGTGAATCTGAAGTCTAAGATCAAACTTTCTGATTATATTCAGGGAAATAATAAACAACAATGTTCAAATTTTATGAAAACCTTTATCTTGAATATATATTCTTTTTTACAAAACAATGCACTCAGTGAATATAATAATATGTAATTCACTCGTTCTAATTAAGGTATGTGAAACTATTTTGCATACATTTATGTGAAGAAGAAAAACAAGAGGCCCATGATGGCCCTAAATCGCTCACCTGAGATAAATAGGTTGACCAAAGGAACATCTGTACAAATTTATTTTAAAATCTGGCCAGTAGTTTTGAAGAAGATGATTTTTAAAGTTTTCATATTTTTTTTCTTTTTGTTGCCATGGCAACCAGAGTTCTACATGGATCAAGTTTATTTTAGCAACTTTTGTGAAGGTTGACCCAAGGATCATCCCTGCCAAGTTTAATCAAATTCTGTCCAGTGGTTTCAGAGAAGATGTTTAAAGTTTTCCCTATATACATATAAGGAAAATAAACCCCGCCCCTGGCGGCCATGTTTTTTTATGGATCGGAATAATTTTAGCAACTTTGGTAGAGGTTGACCAAAGGAACATCTGTACAAATTTATTTCAAAATCTGGCCAGTAGTTTTGAAGTAGATAATTTTTAAAGTTTTCATTTTTTTTTTCTTTTTGTTGCCATGGCAACCAGAGTTCTACATGGATCAAGTTTATTTTAGCAACTTTTGTGAAGGTTGACCCAAGGATCATCCCTGCCAAGTTTAATCAAATTCTGTCCAGTGGTTTCAGAGGAGATGTTGTTTAAAGGTTTCTCTATATACATATAAGGCAAATAAGCCCCGCCCCTGGCGGCCATTTTTTTTTACGGATCGGAATAATTTTAGCAACTTTGGTAGAGGTTGACCCAAGGAACATCTGTACCAAATTATTTTGAAATCTGGCCAGTAGTTTTGAAGGAGATGAATTTTAAAGTTTTCAAATTATTTTTCTTTTTGTAGCCATGGCAACCAGAGTTCTTCATGGATCAACTTTATTTTAGCAACTTTTGTAGAGCCTCACCCAAGGAACATTCCTGCCAAGTTTCATTAAATTCTGTTCAGCGGTTTCAGAGGAGATGTCGTTTAAAGCAAATTATTGACGACGGACGACGCCGGACGAAGGGCGATCACAAAAGCTCACCTTGAGCACTTTGTGCTCAGGTGAGCTTAAAAACACTACCAGAGGAATGATCTCAATAACATCGCAATACCACTTTGTTGGAAGTATTTGTCAAAAGTTCAAATTAATTCTGAGGAAGCCTTCCAGCTGGCTTGCAGTAGGTCGGTGGTTCTACTCAGATACCTCCATGCATTCGGGGTCTTCCTACACCTGTAATATGCTGGACGTCGCTAAATGACTGAAATACTGTAGAAGCGACGGTAAATTCAAAGAGTCAAGTCAAGTCAAATTAATTCCTAATCATTGCCAGTAATCATCAAATCCCATGTAAGTCTGGTAAATCAAAATGGCAACAATAAAATGTCACCCAATTGACAATTTATTTATCCCTAATTAAAATCAGCTATGACACAAATGTTATGTAAGAAGCTAACCAGTCACATAATGACAAAACATCTGAAAAATGTTTCCACAGTGGTGTACATACTGGTAAATACCGTATATTGATACTAATATGTGTTAATAAAATATTTCCATATCCAAATAAATCATTAAACATATGCATGAAAAAGTTGTGTTTACTCAGACACTTTTATAATCTGGCTATATGTTATACCTTTACAAAGGCTACATATTCAATTCTGTAAAGGCCATTGGAAATACTTAGTGAACATCTGTTTTTGATGATCATTTTTAACCCTTTCCCTCATATTGATTCATTTTGACGCACTCAATAGGTACCACATAAAGCCTGATCTGCAGAAAACCACAGTTAAACCTTACCAAATTTAATTACACAATCCTCTTTTCCAGACCACTGAGGAGCAGCGAACAGCATAAAACCTGATCAGCCTGCGAGTTACTCGCAGGTTGATCTGGTTTTATGCTGTTCGCATAGGTCTTTTCATGGTTTCCTCTATGAGGGAAAGGGTTAAACATATGACAGGTTCAACCATAAAAGAAAAGGTCATGCCTGGTGAGTTTTAAGTAATCCCTTGACTGGCTATCGCAACACATCCTATACTGTAGATTGACTTTCACACAAAATGACTGAAAAACTGCCTTCAAAGTTGACAAGAATTTATTCTGAAAGGTGACAATATGACTCAAGAATGTAAACAGTCCTGGTGGCAGAGTGGTTGAGCTTCAGCCCCTGAATAGGGAGTTTGTGGGATCTATCCTAAGCCAGGACATACGTAAGTCATATAAAATGGTACTAGATAACGTGACTAAGTGTGGTATCATGTCACATGTCTGTTGTGTGATATCGTATTGTGGCAGCACTATTTCTGTCTCAAGTAGACAAAGTCTTCATATGGCTGAAATACTGTCAAACACACTAACTCAACAAGATGTTTGGCAATACAATTAACTAAATTCTTAAAAGTGACATAGTAACAACTAACAACAAAATCTGTTATTACAATTACAAGAGGGCCATGATGGCCCTGGATCGCTCACCTGAGTACCATTGCTACAACTGATTACAAGGTTTTTAAACAGACAAGAATTCTGATATAACTCAATCTTAAACATTTTAGCCCTGACAATACTACACACCAAATATATAAGCACTGGGCCTTATGGACTTAGTGCGGGGTCATTTATCTTTATCATTTATCTCCAAAGGGCCACCATTTTGAAAATCTTGATAATGAACCATTAGATGATGCTACATACCAAATATCTAAGCTCTAGGCCTAATGGATTCATAGAAGAAGATTTTTAAAGATTTTCCTATATAACTCTATGTTAAACAAGTGACCCCTTTATCTTTATCATTTATCTCCATAGGGCCACCATTTTGAAAATCTTGATAATGAACCATTAGATGATGCTACATACCAAATATCTAATCTCTAGGCCTTATGGATTCATAGAAGAAGATTTTTAAAGATTTTCCTATATAACTCTATGTAAAACAAGTGACCCCTGGTGCAGGGTCATTTATCACCATAGGGCTATGATTTGTACAATCTTGGTAATGAACCATAAGATGATGCTACATACCAAATATCTAAGCTCTAGGCCTAATGGATTCAAAGAAGAAGATTTTTAAAGATTTTCCTATATAACTCTATGTAAAACAAGTGACCCCTGGTGCAGGGTCATTTATCACCATAGGGCTATGATTTGTACAATCTTGGTAATGGTCCATAAGATGATGCTACATACCAAATATCTAAGCTCTAGGCCTAATGGATTCATAGAAGAAGATTTTTAAAGTTTTTTCTATATAACTCTATGTAAAACAAGTGACCCATGGTGCGGGGTCATTTATCACCATAGGGTCATGATTTGTACAATCTTGGTAATGAACCATAAGATGATGCTTCATACCAAATATCTAATCTCTAGGCCTTATGGATTCATAGAAGAAGATTTTTAAACATTTTCCTATATAACTCTATGTAAAACAAGTGACCCCTGGTGCGGGGGCATTTATCACCGTAGGGCTATGATTTGTACAATCTTGGTAATGAACCATAAGATGATGCTACATACCAAATATCTAATCTCTAGGCCTTATGGATTCATAGAAGAAGATTTTTAAAGATTTTCCTATATAACTCTATGTAAAACAAGTGACCCCTATTGCGGGGGCATTTATCACCGTTTGGCTATGATTTGAACAATCTTGGTAATGAACCATTAGATGATGCTACATACAAATATCTAAGCTCTAGGCCTTATGGATTCATAGAAGAAGATTTTTAAATTTTTTCCTATATAAATCTATGTTAAACAAGTGACCCCTGGTGCGGGGGCATTTATCACCATAGGGCTATGATTTGTACAATCTTGGTAATGAACCATAAGATGATGCTTCATACCAAATATCTAATCTCTAGGCCTTATGGATTCATAGAAGAAGATTTTAAAAAAGTGACCCCTGGTGCGGGGGCATTTATCACCGTAGGGCTATGATTTGAACAATCTTGGTAATGAACCATTAGATGATGCTACATACCAAATATCTAAGCTATAGGCCTAATAAAAGATTTTTAAAATTTTCCTATATAACTCTATGTAAAACAAGTGACCCCTGGTGCGGGGTCATTTATCACCGTAGGCTATGATTTGTACAATCTTGGTAATGGCCCATAAGATGATGCTACATACCAAATATCTAAGCTCTAGGCCTTGCAGTTTTGCAGAAGAAGATTTTCAAAGTTTGCATTTTTAAAATCTTTTTTTAGCTCCTGTGACCTACTTTTTTAACCAATCTGAATAATTTGTACAACTTTGATAGAGGGCATCATAAGGATGATTCCTGTGAAGTTTGGTCAAAATCCCTTCAGCGGTTCATGAGGAGATGTTGTTTAAAGCAAATTGTTGACGACGGACGCACGCACGCACGCACGCACGCACGGACGACGGACGACGGACGACGGACGACGGACAAAAGGCGATCACAATAGCTCACCATGAGCACATTGTGCTCAGGTGAGCTAAAAAAGCATAAAATATATTGATCACATTTTCATGTCCAAAAGCTGACAGACATCCTAAATGAGTCTGTTGAAATACTAGTCTTAAAATCATGTATTCCTATATAAAACAAAACAGAAAATTTTAAAAAAAAATTTAATAAAATTTTAAACTGAGCATGTTGAAAAATTCCTAAAAAATATAAATAATATTGAAAAACACCTCATTACAAAAATGATACCAGGGCTATTCTTTCATGCATGTACCTGTATTCCAAATTCAAATAAAATTTGGTCAGGAATAAAGGTTGTTTAATGTACTAACAGCAATTGAAACAAATGTGTATTATTATGATCAATATGAACTCTAAATTAAATTTTATATATACATGTAATTAGAAACAAAAGTTTAGCCATTCTTCTCAATTGTTGATTATAAGAATGATTTGTTGATTACAATTACAGGCTAGTGAATGGTTTCATCCATAACTGACTAACATTACAGGATTCTTCCTGCTGTCTTATTATCAGTTAATTTCGGTAATTTTGGATGGCAAAAGCAGATTGCTTAACAAATAAATTCACTCTTTTTTCAATATTTTGGCAAAGATATGTCTTTCTCAAGAAAAAGCAATGACAACAACAGAAAAAAAAAAGAAAAAAAATTTGAGCAACTACATGATGGACGTTTGTAGAGTGGCCATCATGTAGTAGCTCAAAAATACATGTTCTTTTCCTGAGAAAGGCATAATTTTGCAGAAATATTGAAAAAAAAGTGAATTTAATTGTTTATTATTTCCCTCTGGAAAAACAACATATTCATTGATATACAGACTACTTAGTGTTAGGCCCCTTGAAACTAAAAACGTCTCATTTTCAGTATTTAAAGCAGTTAAGAATTAGAATAAAATACAATACTAGAAATGCAGAAATGATTACTGGAGTTGAAGGTGTATGTATAATGTCATCTTTGGACGGAATGTAAAAAGTTTTTCATCTGTGTGACACTGGTTTTGATATCAAGTGATGCATATCTAATAACTTTGAATAAATAAAACTATATAATAAAAGACAGCATTGAATGATTAACTAAAACAGAATTAAACAATAAATGTACAAGAATAATTCTACTTCAAAAATATCTACATATATCATGACAAAATGCAAATTGATAGGCATACAAAACAACTCCGACCAGGTTATAACAACAAATCAATATTCTAATTTACAAGTGAAAATTTTAATTACTGAAATGCACTAAATAATGTGGACTTTGTTGTGTTATTTACATCATTCAAATACATTTTGAATATAGTAAGTTTATATTATAATGGAAAACAAAAAAAACTTTTGGAATGAGCTTGTATTTGTTGTTACTGTAGACATTTCCCTCTCAGGATATACACTTATTTATAAAATGACATTCATTGTTTCTTTTGTAATATAACCATTACATATATTTTTTTATATTTAACATGTGTAATATAACAACATCATGATGTCATTTAACCCATTACAATTTATAGGATAAAACAAAGTTCAAAAATGTGCGAAAAGTCAAAACATTATAATTCTGCTTAATCTCAGCATTTAAAATCATGTGATAAAAAGAATCACACATTTGTTCTCATATAAAATTTTATTAAACTCTCCTTTTACCATTTTCTTGATCTTGTTTAATAAAATTTTATATGACAACTCAGGTCAGATCCTATATATCAACAAGTTCCAGCGCAATTTCTACCAACCTTACTCATTGCTATGGCGAAAAAAACCCAACAACAAACAAAAAAACAACAACACATTTCCGTTTCTGGTTTTTAGCCAGAAAAAGAGGATCGATAGGTAGGGATATTTTGTTTGTTTTTTCTGTCCCACCACCCCACGAAAGACTTTTTAAAGATGGAAATGTAAAAAAAAAAAACATGTGAAAATGAGGGTCGGTCGGGAGACCAGAAATCAAACTACTAACTATTGTTTTTAGGGCTAATAATTGAATACTTAGAACATATTCCTTCATTCTTCTTTCACTAATATAAATACCTAAGTATTTCATTTCTTAACAATTGTGGTTAGTAGGAAGGTATTTCATGTCAACTTAGTCACTTACTTACAAGAATGGTGGAAAGGGTTTCCTACTTACTTCTAAATTTCTAACTTGTTTTCAAGCAATGATAAATTAAAATATATCATAGTGTTATCAAGCGTAAAACTCGTCTATAAGATACCTCTTTGTAAAATGAAGACACAAAATGAATGATTTTTCATAATTTATTATGGACAGGTGCAAGTTAATGATGGTAAATGAGGCAAACACTGCATTGAACCACTCAGATGACAAGGGGATAATACTCAGCTCAAAAACAAAACTGAAGGCTTCTTTTGTAATGATTACGGCTTACAACTGTTTGCTCAACTAAACGTTGTCATTTCTTATTCACAATGTATGATCCACGACTGATAATCCTTCAATTATGAAGGCATGAATATATAGGCTCCAATATCTTGCATAGATGGATAAAGACTTGGATTCCAGGTAGGCCGCCCTACATATATAGTAATGTCAGCATGCTGGTTGTATGACTTTGACAAGTTATGGAGATGTTATCCCTTTGCTGGCCAACTCATCCTTTACTCTTGTCAAGTACCCAGCATCAGGATAGCCAAATCTGGATAAGAATAAAGAAAAAAAAATACAACAAAATAAGTGAATAATATTTACAAGGAAACCTGTGTGGTGTACTTCTTATATGTTTTCAACCAAAGTTAGTTAACCCTTTCCCTCATATAAACTCATTTTGACGCACTCAATAGGTACCACATAAAGCCTGATCTGCAGAAAACCACAGTAAAACCTTACCAAATTTAATTATAAAGTCCTCATTTCCAGACCACTGAGGAGCAGCGAACAGCATAAAACCTGATCAGCCTGCGAGTTACTAGCAGGCTGATCTGCTTTTATGCTGTTCGCAAAGGTCTTTTTATGGTTTCCTCTATGAGGGAAAGGGTTAAGTCAATGTCTTTAATCTATCTGTTTGAGTTCAACAAAATGTGCATAATTATAATAGAATACATGCCCATGATATGGAGTGATGTAATTTGGTCTATAAGGTATTTTTAATGTGTTAGATATAGGAAAATATGTGATACAAAACCGGATTCAGCTGTTTAAGCTTAATGTCATACGGTAAAGTGTAGTTATTACATAGATAGACCTACTTGATGCTGCCACCGTACACGCTGGTTTTATGGTGGATGTCATTCCACGTAATAACATCAGTCTTGCCAGATGTCCTTGATTGACCAATTGTGAAAACCAGCTTTGCATCAAATGCCTTCCTCAACATCCTCAATACTTCTCTCCCTTCAACAGAATTGGGTAAATAGGCCTTCCTGTTGAGACCCTCATATCGCTTGCCAGGGTTTGGATGGCAATCCTGTAAGGAATTCATATACAGGTATTGATATTGTAATACATAACTGTAAATATTTATACATTACATTCTGAATTTCCTGACTGTATTAAACGATAAATATTTTACTTTATGTAATAAAATAATGTCATAATATTTAGTTTCCAATCTTTTATGCTTCCCATTTAACAAAAGATTATTGTTCATAAATTTTAGTTTTTATGTGCAAATGTTATGTGCAAATTAAAAAAAAAATCTCCAAATATGATAATAACCTCATATTCAAATACTTTAGTGTGTAAGTATAGTTGAATTTTCATATGGTTACATAAAATTGAAATGGTTTGACATACCTAATACATTTTCCAGGAGGGGTGGTAGGGAAATTAAACTTCAAAATGGTTGGTAGGTGTTATTCTATTCAATTTTAATTTATATGTTTAGAGTGGTAAAAAAATAGATATTGGTGGTAGTAATCTAATTTTGGGCTGTCATTTTTTATACCCCCTCCCCCTTCCACCTAGGATATCTTCCTAGAATAGCCCTTAGTACAAATTATGAAATTATGTACTTGTGGGGCTTAAAGCTTGTATTACATCATATGTAGCTCTGATACATATTCTGTCCAGAAAAATATATAAAACAAATATTTATTTAATAATGCCTGATTCCAAAATTTTAATCATACCTAAGCATATAATATAAAAGACTCCATTTACAATGTAAACTGATGTTATGCATTCGATCATTACTGTTTGTCTAATAACATATTTCTGACTATTACAATTTGGAGAAAGTTTAACATTAATGTACATATGTATTAAACGTAAAAGTCTGAACAGTGATAACGTTTACAAACCTCCTGTATTCCTGGAGGGAAGGCATATGTTACTATCAAGGTTCCATCTTCTGCTTCATATCCAGGCAGATGAAGGTTTCGGTCAGTAACATAGGACATGAGACCTCTTGGCTGGTCCCCACGAACGGCTCCATAAATCTCTCCACATGTTGGACAAGTTGGTTTGGACCTCTTGAAATGTTCCTTAATGCAGTCTGTGCAAAATGTGTGCTTGCATTTTCCAAGAGTTTGAGGGTTTTCTATTTCACTGAGACAAATAGCACATGTTTCATGCTTTTCCTTCTTTATGCTGGACCTCAGGAATTTTTCACGGAAAGATGGATGGTTTAGGTCAGCAGGAAGACTGTGCAAATCTTCCATACCATAGTCTCTGCCGGAACTGTAGCGCTCTGTCTTAGGCCTTGTTACACTACTTCTTCCATAATGACTGGTCGCACGCAAAGCAGCTGTGACTGACCTAGGGGATCTGTTAAGATTAGTAGTTGAAGACTTGATAGTTTTTGGTCTATCTGGTTGCAACCCCAAACTCGGTTTTATATGAGGTGTCGATTTCTGAATAGACTCTGCTGTAGATGGCCTCTTGCTTTTAGAAACATTTGTGGCTTTGGATGAATCTTCTCTTGTGGACGATTTATGTAAAGATAAACTGAATGATCCAGTTCTAGGTCGAACCCTATTACTTTCAGCACTGGAAGATGCGGATCCCGAGTCATCCTGTTTAAAAGTATTTGCATCAACATCCCAGACTCTCCGGTTTGGCTCAGTTGATGATTTTTTCTTAAGTGCTCCTCTATCAACAGAAGAAGAACGTCTACGGTTATTCCTATCAGCTCCAGCTTTAGGAGTAGATTCATCTGTAGAGATTGATTTGGTATAAGTTTTGGAAAAGCTTCCAGAGCGTTCCGGGCGTCCCCTTGGAAGATTCAAGCCAGCGCCTTGGTCTGTGAACTCTGACCTTCGGGCCAAAGCTGCCTTTGTCAGACCTGTCAGGTCTTCTTCTAGAAGAGTCTTCATCAAAACAATTGACATCACTGCCTTCTCTGCATCGAAATTTAGCAGTCTGATGTCACGCACATGATGAACTCCACTTGGTGCATGGGTGAAAATCAATATGGCATCTAGGAATGAGCTAACGCATGTATCTAGTGGAACACCATAAACCCCTGGAACAGGAAGTAAAAAGTACTTATGACTATACACAGAGTAAAAAGGCTAGAAATAAAACTAGAGTTCTGCAGAGCGGCGCCAACACTTGTCTGTTTTATATGTCGACAATGGGGGGCCATATTTGAGATTTCAAGTTTGAACACCACAAAGTATAAAAAGTAACTGTTAAGTAAATATGAAAAAAAACACCATAAGGTATAAAAAGTAACTGTTAAGTAAATATGAAAAAGATAAAAAAAAATATCTTACATAGTGTAGAAGAAATGTAATTGTTTTGAATAAAGTTAACAAGAGTGCCATGATAGCCCTGAATCGCTCACCTGATTATAAATGAGCAACATATGTTGGATTTTTCATATTGATCTACTTTTTGACCCCACATTGACCCAACTTCAAACTTGTCCAAGATTTTATGGAGAAAAACATTCTGATCAAGTTTCATGAAGATGGTGCCAAAAATGTGGCCTCTAGAGCGTTAACAAGGTTTTTCTAAGATTTGACCACATGACCTACTTTTTGACCCCACATGACCCAAATTCGAACTTGTCCAAGATTTTATGGAGGAAAACATTCTGACCAAGTTTCATGAAGATTGGGTAAAAAATTTGGCCTCTAGGGTATTAACAAGTTTTTATAAGATTCAACCTCGTGACCTACTTTTTGACCCCACAAGACTCAATTTTGAACTTGTCCAAGATTTTATGGAGACAAACATTCTGACCAAGTTTCATGAAGATTGGCCTAAAAGTATGGCCAATAGAGTGTTAACAAGCCAAATTGTTAACGATGCACGTTGCACAGACGCTGGATGAAGGGCGATCACAAAAGCTTACCATGATCACGTTGTGCTCAGGTGAGCTAAAAAGGGGTTTAGCTCCGAAAATATAGCTTTCAGAATAATGTCCCTCGTCTTTCAACTGCACCTTGCCGTGATTATCAAGTCTTCAAAGTTTTGTGTTGATACCTTTCATAGCGTTTAAGACATTCTTCTTAATAAAAATTTTTGACAAAAAGTCTTAAAGGGGCAAAAATCCGAAAAACATAGCTTTCAGAATAATGCCCCTTGTCTTACATCTGTGCCTTGTCATGATTATAAAGTATTTTAGTAATGGCCTACATTAAAGTTTTTGTACGACGACAACTGTGACAATGACGACCCAGCGATAATAATAGCTCGACTTTTTCTTCGAAACAGACAAGCTAAAAAATATACTACTAAACAAACTAAATTATCTAAGATATTTTAAATTGCAATCTGTACGACATGATGTATTTTGTCAAATGATTCTCAGTTTGTGTCATACACCATTTAACATTTGATAAAATAATATTCATCAGCTCACAGATATGCACATGAATATTCATGAGGTAAAGGACTTTAATGACTCCCTAACAAATCAGCCATGAAAGCAGCCGCGTTTCCATTATTCAAGGCTGGAGTGACATCATTTGTGCTTTTGTGTAATTCTCCTTAGTACTGAGTCGAAAGACTGTCCAATCCTTCTTCCGGTAATTTCTAATGCCTGGGTTGACAATAATACATTTGATGATCACCTTTTTCACAATCACCTTTTTATTAAAAAACAAAAATATGTATCACTGAAATGACTTAGTTGCCACCAAATGACATACTGCTGAAACTGTGAAAGTCATTTCTGATAATCTTTTCAAACACTACAAAATATGATTATAGTACAGATGACACTTAAGGCTTAAGAGAAAATTGTCCTCTTATTGGCAAATGACTTTTGCAGCCACTGTGAAGCCTGAACTCAAGTTTCATACAAATCACTACTAATCAATAACTCTATAATGATTAAATCACATGATAATACATGGCTCCCTCATGATGTCATATGCACTGATAAGACACTTAATGGCACTTTCTGTATTGGGTGAATGCAGATCGAAATCTGAGAATGCTTGTTGCTTTTTTTAATCACCACTGTTGTTGTATTTTTCAGTCTATCTTACTGAATTCTATATCAAATTTATCATCCTTAATGAATCATTTTAAATACGAATATAATTTTGATATTTCTTAAGAAAAAGACTTTAAAACCGAAAGTGTTACACTGTTTATTTTGTTTAAGGGTTAACCCATATTTATTTTTCTTTTAGACTGTACCTTTTTTGTGCATGTATCCATATTAGAAATATTACCATAAAAATATGAATTATAAGAGCTTTTCAATAGTGTATACATTTTAATTTTTGGAGCAGAAATGAGGGATTTTAAGAAAATGGAATTTCTGCTTCTATGTAATTCATATAGAATCCCTTGTATTTGCCTTTCCAAATGGCCACCAAGAGTAGGAATATTCACTGATGTAGGAACTATGTATGATCTACTAATGCTTTTAGTGAGTGGCAAAACATGTCTAACGAGATATATATGCCTAGCCTAATTTTATGTAGATAAATAATACCTTGCATAGCATTAAATGGAACAGCTGATAAGCAGAGGGTTATATCTACACAGAATACATAATGAACAAGAGCTGTCAGAGGACAGCACGCTCGACTATTCAAAATGCTTGTTGGTAAATAAATGAAATCTATTTCAATTCTTGCCCTTCACATACTGGGTACATAATAATAGGCAAAGATGAAATACCTTGATAGTCTGATACCCCTTAATATTTTTATGAAGTCTAAAATCAATCCATGCCTAGTTACTGAGACATAAGAATAATAACACTGTGCATGCAAAACTTTTACCAAAAATCCAAGTTAGAAAAGGGCCATAATTTGCATAAAATTCAGTCCAAAAGTTATCCTCCTTGGTTTTCTGATGCCCCTGAAGACACTCCTAATTTTCTAGTCAATTCCACAAGCAATTTCTGAGATATTAGCTGGATAGTAGCTTGAATGCAAAAATTATAACCAAATTCTAAGTTAAAAGGGGCCATAATTTTTAATATAATCCATCAAGTGTTATCTTCCTTTATAGTATGATACCCCTAAACATATTAAAGATGTTTCAAATCAATTGAGATATAAGCATGAAAGTACCTTGCATGCAAAACTTTAACCAAAATTTCTAAGTTAAAAGGGGCCATAATTTTAATATATCCATCAATGATCTCTTATAGTATGATACCCTAAACTATTAAAGATGTTTCAAATCAATTGCCGGAGAATATAAGCATGAGAGTATCTTGCATGCAAAACTTTAACCAAAATTTCTAAGTTAAAAAGGGGCCATAATTTATATTAAATTCAGTCAAGAGTTATCTACCTTGGTTGTCTGATGCCCCTGAACATATTTATAAACTTTCAAGTTAATACCATAAATGGTTATTGAGATATAAGATTGATAGTAACTTGCATGCAAAACTGAACGAAAAGCTGCAACGCCGACACCAGGGCGACTACAATAGCTCTCATATTCTTCAAATAGTCAAGCTAAAAACTACTTACCTGTGCCTATTGCTGGCAGTGCTATGGACTGTACAAACAGTTTCTCTGCCAGTTGAAAGCAGTTCAAGAATGTTTGGGTAAGCTGACCGCTGACTCTCTCTTTGGAACGTTCTCCAAGCCACAATGGCCCTGCTGCATGAAATATGTGGGTAGCCTTTATCTCTCCTCCTCCTGAGGTTTTCATAACTTCTGTTGCGTTCAACCTGCCATGTTTCCTTTTATACTCTCTGCATTCCTCCTCCATAGCTCGCCCCCTTGCTTTCTGAATTGCATAAGCAATACCACCATAGTGCTCTAGATCTTCATTTGCTGCATTCACAATGACATCAGTGTGTTCATTTATCAGATTACCATGGTATATGATTACCTGTATACCACGGATGTGACAGATGTAGGACAGTTGATCCTCGCTGTACTGCTCTGATGGATCACCAGTGGAAGGAATATTTGGCCTAACATTTCTCATTGAGTCTTCTGCCCTGTGACTTAAGCGTAAACTAGCTGCTCCAGATAAAGTACTCTTCGACTCCTTACTTCTCACCGACCCATCATCTATACTTGTAGGAACAGTTCCCGCTAAATCTCTCCCAGATAGTGTTGGATCAGTTGGAAAGCTTCCTGTATACCTACCAGCCCGAAAACTACTAGTTTTCGATATAACATCTTTGCTATTATACTGGTTAATATCCACTGGCAAAGACAGAAACGCTGAATGAGATTCATCACGAGGATCGTATCTAACGCTACGCTGCTTGGTTTCTTGCTCACTTATTGAATCATCCTCAACACTAAGCTCAGAAAATTGAGCAAATGTTTCATTCTCATCTTCATGCCTCCGCTGCTTGTTTTCCATTCCAAGAGTGCTATGAACGCTCTCAAAGGGAACTTTATGAGCAACCCCTTTCAAGTCCATATCTGCATCAAACTCGTACCTACTCCCTGTGTCTCTGTTTCTCCTCTCCTGGCTTCTGTCAGTGTAAGACATTTCAATATTAGACTTAAGGGAATGCATTGAATTCTGTGGACTTCCGATAGATGAAGTGTAAGGAACTCTGTCTTTAGGCTTGTCATGTGTGGTATATGCAGAAGCTTGTGGAAGACTAACAGGAGAATCTCTCTGATTCATAGATGAGGACATCCTCTGATGGCTGGACATAGAATGACCAGGATCTGTTTTGCTAAGAGCACTTCTTACAGATGAGGACAGATGACTTGAGTTGGCAGATCGCTCACTTTCAGAATCAGACGGTGAGGATGATCTTCGCATTGTCTCCCTGGTAACATCAGAGTGTTCAACTTCCATTGGAACTTCAGTATCATGGTGAGATCTTCGTTCCAATTTACTGTGAATAACCTCCTAAAATGAAAAAAAATAAAATAAAATAATGAAATCACTGGCATTGACAAGCCCCTGGACCTTTAAACTCTTCACATACACTTTCTCTGTGATGCATTTATACATTAATATGATACCTCACTTGCATAAATCATTCTTGATTCAATGTGACGTCATCTGGTCCATATTCGAGGGTTTGGTGCAAAACTATGACACAAAAACCAGATTTTTCATGATTAATGTTCGCTTATATAAACATGCAATTGATTATGAAAACAAAGCAGGAATATTGGATGGGAAGCAAAAAGAATGCTGATATGATGATTATCATGCCAATTGGGATACAGAAACATACACACACACAATGGCAAGATGCAGGCACAGAACTGCTGATATAGCAGAGATAGAGCTTAACCCATTACTGATACCAACAAATTTTGACACATCTGAGAAACATGATCTTTGAAAACATTATGAAAATGGAGCATTTGCTCCTAAAAGATGGAGCATTTGTCCTTAAGGGGCAAATGCTTAATTTTCCATAATGTTTTCAAAAGTATTCAAAATTAAAATTTTAAATTTTGAAAAAAAAATCACAAATTATAAAAATAGAAATTGATATCGTGATCGAGGTAATGGATTAAACCAACTGTATATAAAGTTTGGTATTGCTATGTCATCTCTGACTCAAGTTATCATCTGGAAATGAAAGTTTTCCCTGTATTTTCTATTTTTAGACAAAGTGACAATGACCTTGACCCAGCTGACTTCAAATGCAATACCAAGCAAGCTCTTAATATAAGCTAGCTGTACATAAAGTTTGGTATTGATTTGTCATCTCTGACTCAAGTTATCATCCAGAATTTTATTTTCTATTTTTAGTCACAGTGACCTTGACCTTGACCTGGCTGACTTGAAATACAATACCAAGCAAGCTCTTCATATACACTTGGTATTGATAGGTCATGTATGACTCAAGTTATCATCTGGAAATTAAAGTTTGACGCTGTCCACCCAACCACCTGTACAACGACATTCGCCAATCTAATAACCAGAATTTTTCTTTGAAAAATCTGGTCAAAAGAGGTTACAATAGTTTTCCTATTAGCCCTCGATATGATGTTATATTGACCGGATGATGTCATTGTTCTTCATTTTTTATGACCCGTAGATTTCACACCGACTTTGTGTATTTAGTTCAGTAGATGAAAAGATTTGCAACGCTTACAAAAGATGAAATACATATGATGTAGTCAAATCGCTTAAACAGAAATATCGTGAAAACATTTTTTTTTACCCTAGATAACTCAATTCATGACAAAGTTACAGTCTGGACAAAGAAAGTCAACAGATGTTTATCTACCTGCCCAACTCTGCTAAACCTTAATAACATTTTTTTTTCCCGTTGAAAAACTTGGTTCATAACTTTAAAAATGTCACAAAAAGATGTTGAACAAAAACACAGACAGGACACACCTGTTGTTGCTTAAAAGAATCCAGAAAATGCCATGCCCATTCCAGTTGGAACCAGTTTCCTTTCAGCTTCACAACTGACCCATCAGTTTCCGCAACAATCAGGTCTGCCCCATACCTCAGCTCATCCTGTATTCCAGCTGTGGCTTGGATCAGTACAGAAACATCTTCATCAACGTCTGCCTCCACAGATGAAAAAATCTGGAACAAGGTTGGCTTAAGACTTTCAATTTTGGACAAGCTAGGTTTTGGCTGCCTAAACGAATTCATATTATTAAATCACAAGCTGAATGGTCTGGTATTTAGGTACAGATCCCTTGATTTACAATCCTGGTACCGTCGATTACACATGTCCCTAAAATAAAGGCATGGAAAAAAGAGTCTGTATGCAACGACTCGATGAAACACAAACTTTACAGAAAATTTAGTCTTATTTTTACAGAAATTTATTCTTTTTGAGTTCTTGTTTTAAGGTAGTGTATTTTCATAATACACATGTTTTTTTTTTGACAGTATGCTATAAAATGTATACAACAGTGTTTTTAATACAGAAACATTGCTGTTGTAGGACCAAAGTAATATAGTAACACATAAGACATTTGAAAAACAATATAAGGCTCAGGGCAGCTGACTAATTCCTGTTGTTGAGCTCATTACATTATTATCTTTTTCGCCAATATATATTATTAATATAAAAAGTCATTATTTTTGTCAAAATTAATTTGACATATTCATATTTTGAATAAAAAACCAATAAATATGAATGATAATGATATTATTTGATATATACAGTCTGAATTGCCATTTTCATCCATAAAAACTGCATTCGTTTTAAAAATATGTCAAAGTATGATTATCACATCAGTCAAAATTAATAATTTTATTGAATGATGAGAGAAGGAAAAGGTCATATGAATGTCAAGGTCACTGGTCTGATGGTGACAGTACTGAACAGTATTGTAAATAAGCATGAATAAGTTAAATATATTAAATTAATATCATTCATTTCTTTTTACTGTATTGTGTTTGTACATCAGTCAGGGGTAAAAAATTCTCAAAATTATTGCTTGAGATTGTAAAATCAAGGAAATAACAATAAAAAAATTTCATTTTTTACTCACCCTGCACAAACTTCCACCAGCCAGGGCGAGTGGAATTTTACACCCCTGATGGTTTGTTTGTTTCTTGGGTTTAATGTCCCACTGACAGTATTTCAGTCATTTGGAGACGATGACTTCTCAAGACTCATATGACATGTGACATGATACCACACTAAGTCATCTTATCCTGACACCAGACAACCAGTCCTGGATCTACCCTTATATGCTGAGTGCCAAGCAAGGTAGTAATACCATGTCGCTGCCTGGGATCGAACCAGTGACCTTCACATTCCGCTCCCAAGGCAGATGCCCTTACCATTTAGCCACTGGTTATGGGCAGTCAGGGGCATAAAATTCCTGAAACTTACACTAGCTCTGCCTAGCCCTTCCCAAATTTGAGTAAGTAAAATCAAGAAAATTACAATTAAAATTATCTATTTTTCACTCGCCCTGCACTTATTTTTACTGGCCATGGCAATTGGACCTTATACACCCCTGAACTGTAAATGAAAGACCAAGCATCAGGACTAGAGATAATAGGTCTGCCACTGTCCAAGGGAGTAGTGTATGGATCAAGGAATTAAAGTATAAAGGACAAAGCATTCAGCACTTTTATTGAAACTTTAATTTCTTAATTTATTACGAGACATGTTACTATTTTTTTTTTTTTTTTCCATTTTTATGTATTTTAGGGACAAAATTGTTGTGATTTTTTATTATTATCCTGTTGAAGACCAATGATGGTTAATAAATCTGTCTACTTAACCGATGTTTGTTTTGCACTTACACTTTTCATCTATTATAAGTAAGAGTTATCAGGGCCCTTTTTTTTCCAGCAGTTTTTATAGCCATTATTCCACTTTATTCCAAATGCTAGAGAGTTTTTTCCCAATTTGAATGCATATATTTCCACTGAATAGATCTACTCAGAAGAAGATAAAACAAGAGCACTGAATGCGGATGCCAACGCTCGTCTGTAAAAAATGTTTGAGTAAAGGGTTTTGCATGTTGACAACAACAATGACCCAGCAATCATAACAGCTAAAATTTTTCTTTGAAACAGACGAGCTAAAAATGGTTTCATTTAACCAAAAATTTATGAAGTTAAAGGCTTTTTCACAGAGGCAAGTTATAGGTAGCAGTTGCCGATAAACTGACCACTGTATATCCTTTACTTTCATTCAGTAGATATGCTGTTTACTTCTTGGAAGTTTTTCCAAATTTCTAACAGTGTGGAACAAACTTTCTCAAAATGAAACTTTGAGGTTATCTTTTAAAAACAGCCATAAAACAAGAACCTTATTTTCTACACAAAGTATGTTGCTTCAACTGAAAAATTGCTGAATTTAAAAAAAATAAAAATAACAACCTTATAAATAATAATAATAATAATATATATATGGTTGATATATTTTTTTTATATTCTTTATATTTTTTTTGTTCTACATAATATGTTAAATATGGAATAAAAAAAACACTTACCATATTTTCTGGGAGGCGCTGTACTTTGACTTCATATTGGTCATTTATCAAATGCTTATGTTTCATAACTCTATCTACATCTGAAAATAAAGATTAACCTTTTAATCCATGAATATTCATGCATAAATTTATGACTTGATGAATATTTATAATAATTAACTGAACATTAAATGGTATAAATGAAAGAATGGATCTTTCTTTCCTGAAGAGTCTGTGTAGAAACTGAGCTTCAAGATTGTAGGAGCAAAAAGTAGAATCTCAATCTAATCTGACTATGGGAAGAAACTGGAATACACAGAGGAACACCATGTTGCTGATGGAGAAACCTCTGTATTGTCTCACTTATGGGACTTGACTTTTATCCCAGTATGCTATCATATTATCCAAGCAGCCATAAAAGCATAACATATATATAGGATCTGACATGAATTGTTATTTCATATCAAATTTTACTAAACGAGTTCATGAAAATGTTATTAAGCAAACCTTTGGCAAGCTTAATAACATTTTCATGAACGGGTTAAGTAGAATATGATATGAAATGACAATTTATGTCAGATTCTTTATCATATGACCTATACTGACAGTAAATTGCGATTATAACAACAAACAAAAACATGAATGAACGGACTGTGAAAAAATTACTGTTTGTAACCTAATACCAAGAAAATTTCAAATAATAACTGAAAACAACAATTTAACATTTGTATTCCACGTACATTTTCAACATCATATGAATAATCAATGTATCTTTTTGATCAAAAAGTCAATGGTATGAAACACATTTAATCAAGCTGTTTGAGTTCAACACACTATGCATATATATAGAATACACTTGCATGATGTGGAGTGATGTCATTCGGCCTACTAAAGTTATATGGAACGTGTTAAATATCAGAAAATATGTGATGATTATACGAAACCAGAAACAGCTGTTTAGCATAATGTCATATGATAATTTTTTTATCAAATTGTTTAGGACCTCATTTAAATGGCTTTGAAGAACATATTTTATGTTATAACTGGTATATTTTCATTTCATACCAGTAACCTAAAATAAAAAATACTGACAAGTATTTTCAAGGTACTGTAAATGCATTATTAAATCAGCCTTTCTTCAAAGGTACCAGGGGAGCAGGTCAGAGTAAAAGCTAATTTTAAATTGTAGGAGAAAGTGGGGTCTGTGGGTCCAGTGTTTTTTCTCCATTTTTTTTCTTTTTTTTTTCATTTTCTTTGAATTACATGTATCCCTTTTTTTTTTTTAAACAAAATGGCAAATTTGAGCCAGGCAGGAAAGAATTTCAGGCTGTCAAATCTGCCACCAGCTGCCTCTTAAGGAAAACCCTGAATTACATTTCGGTTGTATAAACATCACAGATACAAAATAAATCAGGTATGGAAGATAATGTACCTTTTGCATCATGGAAGAGGACCACGGCATCGTTGTTTGTGAGGGGATAATACACTTTCTTAACACTCCCACTGCCACCATTATCAGGCTTTGAAAAATGGATCTTTAACTGCTTGTCTTTCAATGTCTTGGGTATGTCGTTCACACGTATACCAGCCATGCTTAAGGTGTTCTTACCTAATACAAAAAATAAAGAAATTATCTTCATTAGCCCTTCATAATTTTATATAACCTCATTATAGAAAATTCATGTGCAGATTAATGACTTGATGAATATATATTAAATGAACTTTAAATGGTTTATGAAATAATAGATTTTTTACAATGCAGACTGTGTAGAAATGTATAAACAAATAGAGCAGACACTTCCAGGGGCTGTCTGATCTTGGTATGATCTGAATGTAAAGGTGTCAAAACTGAGGTAAAGGGTTAAATTGCATGGTCAAATTTTGAAATAATTTTCATTTACATGTAAAATGATTTTAATATTTCATGATTTATAATACAATTATTTTTTTAACACACTGAAGGTGACATCTACCTGATGATGGAACTAGAAGCATAATCTTTCTGTATAAGTGACCTGAGTCAAGAAGTGAATAACCTTAAAAATCAATTTGTCTTAGTCCATACAATAAATTCTACTATGCTATAGCTATTAATTCCACTATTGATCTATTTTTAGCAAAAAAAAATCTTCACCTAAACCATCAAAATTCCATCCCAATATAATTTCACTTTGTAAACTTCAGAACAGCTTTTAAACAGATAGTACATTTAATTTTTCTAACTGAACAAAGTGACAAATAGTACTCTGGAGTGTCCGGAACTTGGCCAAGATATTGTGCCAGTACACATTGGTACCAAGTTTGGCAAAAATCAGGTAAGAGCACAGACACTCATAATTTTGCAATTTTTCATTAATTAAAGGGCCATAACTCTAGGGTGTCTCGAACAGTCTGGCTTGTTACTGAGTGAGATATTGTGTCATTACACATTGTGTCAAAGTTTGGTAACAATGGACTTTTTATCTAGACATGCATCTAAGAAATGAGATATCCCTGCTGAAAAGATATTTACCAGACCAATTTGTATGTTGATTTCCTGACCTAAACTCAAGGTCAATGATGTGAAAGTACACCTGTCCTGAGGTCAATAAACCTGCGTATATGTTTATGATGTACAGCACGATGAGGTAAATAAACTTCATGAGTTTACATGTTATGTATAGTTAATGTAACTATCTAGATCAACAAGGCCAGCAACTCCTGCTGTGTGGGCACTACTCAGATGCCTGTCAAGATCTTATAAATTTAGTCAAGATCTTACAAATTTTGTCATATATAAATCAGCAAAATAGGTAAGGCCTTTATAATAGTAAAAAGATTAAATTGGACCGGTCTTATAATTTATTTTATGTTGTTATTAATTATCGGATATTAAAATTTATACATAGAACTAAATTAAGGGTTGGAATAAGAAATTTTTACATCAAATGCATATTAAATATGCCTTTCAAGGGATTATGGTGGTCTTGTCAAACTACCAGATCGTCAAACTGGACATTATGATCAGGACTGGTAGAGGTTTTCGTCAAACTGGTAATTATGGGTATAATTATAGTTCATACTATTACCCTGTCTTTGCAGGTTACCAGTGTAACTGTTAAGGGTGCAAATTAATTATATTAACCCTTTCCCTCATAGAGGACACCATGAAAAGACCTATGCGAACAGCATAAAACCAGATCAGCCTGCGAGTAACTCGCAGGCTGATCAGGTTTTATGCTGTTCGCTGCTCCTCAGTGGTCTGGAAATGAAGATTTTGTAATTAAATTTGGTAAGGTTTAACTGTGGTTTTCTGCAGATCAGGCTTTATGTGGTACCTATTGAGTGCGTCAAAATGAGTCTATATGAGGGAAAGGGTTAACCCTTTCCCTCATAGAGGACACCATGAAAAGATCTATGCGAACAGCATAAAACCAGATCAGCCTGCGAGTAACTCGCAGGCTGATCAGGTTTTATGCTGTTCGCTGCTCCTCAGTGGTCTGGAAATGAGGATTTTGTAATTAAATTTGGTAAGGTTTAACTGTGGTTTTCTGCAGATCAGGCTTTATGTGATACCTTTTGAGGGCGTCAAAATGGGTATATATGAGGGAAAGGGTTATATTGTGCATTTTATTATAATGAGTTTTAAATGAAATCCTTTTAGTAAACATAATTATTCTGTTTGTGTACATTAAACAAGAGGCCCAAGGGCCATAAACCCTCACCAGTGTAAATCAGCATATTCAAGATGATTTTTTCTATAAGGAAATCAAATGACAAACCAGAGTTTTCAATTATTTTTTCTATTTGTTGCCATGGCAACCAGTGTTCTTCATGGATCAACTGTATTTGAGCAATTTTTGTAGAGGCCCACCTAAGGATCATACATGCCAAGTTTTATCAAATTCTGTCCAGCGGTTTCAGAGGAGATGATTTTCAAAGTTTTCAATTATTTTTTCTATTTGTGGCCATGGCAACCAGAGTTCTTCATGGATCGACTTTATTTGAGCAATTTTTGTAGAGGCCCACCCAAGGATCATACATGCCAATTTTTTTCAAATTCTGTCCAGCGGTTTCAGAGGAGATGATTTTCAAAGTTTTCAATTATTTTTTCTATTTGTTGCCATGGCAACCAGAGTTCTTCATGGATCAACTGTATTTGAGCAATTTTTGTAGAGGCCTACCCAAGGATCATACATGCCAAGTTTTATTAAATTCTGTCCAGCGGTTTCAGAGGAGATGATTTTCAAAGTTTTCAATTAGTTTTTCTATTTGTTGCCATGGCAACCAGAGTTCTTCATGGATCAACTTTATTTGAGCAATTTTTGTAGAGGCCCACCCAAGGATCATACATGCCAAGTTTTATCAAATTCTGTCCAGCGGTTTCAGAGGAGATGATTTTCAAAGTTTTCAATTAGTTTTTCTATGACCCGTAGACCTAAACTCAAGGTCATTGATGTGAAAGTACACCTGTCCTGAGGTCAATAAACCTGCGTATATGTTTATGATGTACAGCACGATGAGGTAAATAAACTTCATGAGTTTACATGTTATGTATAGTTAATGTAACTATCTAGATCAACAAGGCCAGCAACTCCTGCTGTTTGGGCACTACTCAGATGCCTGTCAAGATCTTACAAATTTAGTCAAGATCTTACAAATTTTGTCATATATAAATCAGCAAAATAGGTAAGGCCTTTATAATAGTAAAAAGATTAAATTGGACCGGCCTTATAATTATATGTCTTATCATATATTTTATGTTGTTATTAATTATCGGATATTAAAATTTATACATAGAACTAAATTAAGGGTTGGAATAAGAAATTTTTACATCAAATGCATATTAAATATGCCTTTCAAGGTATTATGGTGGTCTTGTCAAACTACCAGATCGTCAAACTGGACATTATGAACAAGACTGGTAGAGGTTTCGTCAAACTGGTAATTATGGGTATAATTATAGTTCATACTATTACCCTGTCTTTGCAGGTTACCAGTGTAACTGTTAAGGGTGCAAATTAATTATATTAACCCTTTCCCTCATAGAGGACACCATGAAAAGACCTATGCGAACAGCATAAAACCAGATCAGCCTGCGAGTAACTCGCAGGCTGATCAGGTTTTATGCTGTCCGCTGCTCCTCAGTGGTCTGGAAATGAAGATTTTGTAATTAAATTTGGTAAGGTTTAACTGTGGTTTTCTGCAGATCAGGCTTTATGTGGTACCTATTGAGTGCGTCAAAATGAGTCTATATGAGGGAAAGGGTTAAATTGTGCATTTTATTATAATGAGTTTTAAATGAAATCCTTTTAGTAAACATAATTATTCTGTTTGTGTACATTAAACAAGAGGCCCAAGGGCCATAAACCCTCACCAGTGTAAATCAGCATATTCAAGATGATTTTTTCTATAAGGAAATCAAATGACAAACCAGAGTTTTCAATTATTTTTTCTATTTGTTGCCATGGCAACCAGAGTTCTTCATGGATCAACTGTATTTGAGCAATTTTTGTAGAGGCCCACCTAAGGATCATACATGCCAAGTTTTATCAAATTCTGTCCAGAGGTTTCAGAGGACAAAGTTTTCAATTATTTTTTCTATTTGTGGCCATGGCAACCAGAGTTCTTCATGGATCGACTTTATTTGAGCAATATTTGTAGAGGCCCACCCAAGGATCATACATGCCAAGTTTTATTAAATTCTGTCCAGCGGTTTCAGAGGAGATGATTTTCAAAGTTTTCAATTAGTTTTTCTATTTGTTGCCATGGCAACCAGAGTTCTTCATGGATCAACTTTATTTGAGCAATTTTTGTAGAGGCCCACGCAAGGATCATACATGCCAAGTTTTATCAAATTCTGTCCAGCGGTTTCAGAGGAGATGATTTTCAAAGTTTTCAATTAGTTTTTCTATTTGTTGCCATGGCAACCAGAGTTCTTCATGGATCAACTTTATTTGAGCAATTTTTGTAGAGGCCCACCCAAGGATCATACATGCCAAGTTTTATCAAATTCTGTCCAGCGGTTTCAGAGGAGATGTCTTTTAAAGCAAATTGTTGACGACGGACGAAGGGTGATCCCAATAGCTCACCCTGAGCACTTCGTGCTCTGGTGAGCTAAAAACACACCTTGTAAGTATGCTTTTTACATATCCATTTTTTTCTATATCTCTTGTATTAAGTATACATGAATTTACAAGGTTTAATGATTTAAGAAACGTGAGATTATTTATTTATTTTCAAGTGATATACCAGTAAATAAGGCATTTTTTTTACTCTTTAGCAAACACATTTTCACAATACTATAATCATGATTTGTGTTACCCAGGTTTCATTATTCAATATCTCACCATGCCTCATTATTCTTAATTATGTATTTTGTCTTAACCCTTTCCCCCATAGAGGAAACCATGAAAAGACCTATGCGAACAGCATAAAACCAGATCAGCCTGCGAGTAACTCGCAGGCTGATCAGGTTTTATGCTGTTCGCTGCTCCTCAGTGGTCTGGAAATGAGGATTTTGTAATTAAATTTGGTAAGGTTTAACTGTGGTTTTCTGCAGATCAGGCTTTATGTGATACCTATAGAGGGCGTCAAAAGGAGTATATATGAGGGAAAGGGTTAAACCAGTATGTTGTGTATTAAGTGTGTGTTCAGTCATGATTGGTTTCCAGTCTTGGTTATGTCCTGTCTCTGTCCACTGTAAATACATGTCTAGAGTGAATGAATGGTCTGGTCAGTTTTGGAACTGGTTGGGCAGCTTTACTACATTATAAACAACTAAAATTACTAACCAATCACATTTCATATCTCTCAACCACCTGACTAACTGTCCAGTTAACATCTCTTTGGGCTAGGTCTTGGACCTGTTAACGTCTCTGTACAACAGCGAGCTTCTTAAGAAAATTATCTATTCCTTGGTGCCACCGCCCGGTAAGTTAAATATTTAAGATAGCATTTGTAAACTCAATTATAATGTATTTATTTAGTTTCGTAATTGTTATCTTCAAATGCCTATTTATAATTCGGAAGTGTGAATTGTTGAAATTGTGAAAATTAACTTTAAGAATTTTCAGTGTTGAAATTTATTTAAATATTGCAATTCATTTCTGTTTTAGTTTTTTTGTTCCTTTCTTCGAAACAACACGTACACAGAACCTGCACCGGCTAAGTTTCTTTATATAAAACCCCAGTCAACATTTGTAATTTTATTTCTTATTTTTTTAGATTTTATTTGTACAAATATCCCACTCTCTCTCTCTCTGTAGATGCAAACGCAATTGTGTGTGTGTGTTAAGAATGATTAATTTGAACATGTCCTAAAGCATTATCCACACATTATCAAAGGGGATATGTGTACATGCTTGAGGCAACAAATCCGATTAAATTTACCGGCTCATGTTATGTAAACAGCTATTCAATTATAGTGGTAATTGATTCATCATCACTTTCATCATCATCATTATCAATGGGGATTCAAACTTCTGTTTGATGTAAAAAAAAATCTCTTTAATAATGTTTAATTCCACTTCAGATAAAATGCAACAAACACTCTGCAAATATAAAAATACTGTGTTTTTATACCAATTGCCACATCTCATATCATTCCAACTATATAAATATCAGTTTGACGAAACCACTTTTTGCCTATTATGTTATCAGTTTGACACGAAACCACCAACAACCCCTTTCAAATGCCTTAATTTCAGTGATCAGTTTTTGTTACGGTATGGATGGATATATATGCACAAGATAAAAATGATGCATTTTGATTTGGTATTTGTAGTTTCAAAGTTTGCAATGTGTTGATTGCAGCAACTTCTATATAAATGCTGATACAGCAAAGTTTGAATAGTGACCTAATTAATGATTTTCAAAAGTTGAAAACGAAAGTAGACAATTTAAATCTGAATACCTGGCCCCATCTATCTTTTATTATAAGTTTAACCACATACACATATTCTATAAAATATCCTATATCACAAAAAGGTGTAGATGATGTAACTGCACCCCTGCATTTACTTTGTCATAAAAACAATGATTTGGATATATGCTGCAGTATGATACTGGATGGAAATATTTCCGAAATGCGTAGGGATTTAAAAGAAATTCTGTATTTTGATTTATATGCATTGTATTGCGATAAAGACAGCAATAAATATTCTCATACATGAATGCTATAATACCTGCTCTCCCTACAGAGGTCCGTTCATTTCTCTCTTTACAAATAAACGTAAACAAAAATTTCTTCTTTCCAAAAATTCCAGGCCAGTTTCATAAATATTTAGAATGTGATCAAACGAACATTAATGCGAAAAAATAATATGAAGCGGGAATATTTGATTTTTCATTACTTTTTATTAAATAAGTATTTATTATTAAATTTAAGAAAATATTCAAAGCATTTAAAAGAAAAAATGATACTGTAATGAGCCCATCATATTGATTAATTTTGCTACCTAAATTCCGTAAAATTACTAATTTGAAAAATGGTAGATCTCACGCCTTTCATATCAAAGTTATTCTATTCTATTCTATCAAACATTAAGGAAGTCTAAAACACATCTTATAAAAAAAAAAAAAAAAAAAACATACACGTTTATGATTGTTTAAATTGGAAATTATGATTTTTAAAATGATTTGACAGGTTTACCTTGACGCAAACAAACAATGGAGTTACCTCCCCTACCCTACCATGTAAACAGAACACATGCCAAATTCGCTAGCCAGTCACGTTCTCATTCATTGCCTTGACACAAGGCAGAGTTTTAAAGTACATCTTCTAATTTCCGCAAAGCAACATGGAGTATCCAAAGTTTGAGTTAGGTCAATCAAGATTTGACCAGGTAAGTATTGTGTAAAATGGCATTTTCAATCTATTTGTTTATCATCCAGTGCAGTTATTTTCAATCTACATGTATCTAGACTATCTATCTATCTGTCTAACTGTATATATATTTATCTATCTATCTATCTATCTATCTATCTATCTATCTAGTGTTCTGTTATTCGCAATCAATCTATCAATGAATCTTTCTGTCACTGTGTGTGTTTGTCTATCTATCAATATCTATATATTATAATTAAGTCCATCTAGGCTGGTCAATCCATCCTTCCACCCATCCTTCCTTTCCCCCTTTCTTTTTCTGGTTGCTTTACTTATAGAGATTGATCTACAGTATCTCTCCATACATCCGTCTGTAACCTTTTTCAATAAATGTTATTTGTATACATTGTGTAATAGAAAGCCTTGCAGGTGGTCCTGATACCTTGAAATAAATACTCATGGATGAAATGCAAGAAATTATATTTGCAGGGGGTGGAGTTAAAGCCCAAAGATTCACAATGACATAGGTGGGTGGAGAGTATATTGGATGCATGCACATTACCTGTTGTTTACTCCCATTGTGTGGTGTCCAACTTTACAATAACTAAATAAGATATTTTTTAATAGTGTAACTAAATTATTTCAAGGTAGTGTAGTAGGGGCATGCTCAAGCTAGGCTGAAATGGCAGGGCGCCGTACCCAGCAGCCTTTGATATATGCCCTGTTGCCTTTGATATCCACCCTGCCCATTTTAGACAGTGCCCTGCTTCGCCTGTCAGTAAAAGTTTCACCTCATACTGTTTTCCCGAAGCCTCAGCTCTCGGCGTCCTTTGATTTTGTCAACAAACCTTAGCGAACAGAACAGCTAGAACTTTATTTCTTCCAAGTACAAGATTATTGTACAATATGGAGTATTTACATGCATATAGATCTGTAAATGACATACAATAGTTCCGGTTAACAATTTCAATTTAGCTTAGGCAGGTAAGGACAATATTTGTAATAGGTAATAGAAAGAAGGAGGAATGGGTATAAAATTGGGGGGGGGGAGGGGGGAGAGAGAGAGGAAGAGGGTGTCTTGTCATTAACGGATATTCAGAATGATAATTGTGCGGTTAAATTCTAAATGATTTACACAGAGCAAAACATAGCTAATCATAATAAACATAGTAATTAAGCATGCGCATAACAAATAGTGTCATTAGCATAATGTTCCCATTGTTGTGTATTGAAAAAAAAAAGGTTCTGGAGACAAAAGAAAACACCTTAGGTGAAAAATCTGATTAAACAATAATTATGTTTATCCAAATGGAATTTTATTTTAAAGTTATTACAATTTTAATCTGAGTCTCTACATAACCAATTCAACTTTGAAAAGATATTTCCTTTGAAAAGTTAATTATCCTGTCAAAAGGGATAATACATGTCTACATAAACAATTCTAGATCTTATACTTTTTATTTGGATAACTTTCAGAAGAAAGCTTCATATTTTGAATTTCATTATATTTTCTGAAAAAGAAATGCTCTTTTTTTTCAAATTGCACATGCAACTGCCCTTTTAGGGCAACTATGCCTTTTTACTTGTCCTTGGGGTGGGGAAGGGCACTATGGAGTCATCAAAATGGGGGCCTCTCTATGGTATACATATTAAGAAATTCATAACAAAATTTAACTGGGACCCATGATTTTCTGAGGAGACTAAGATGTCCATTGTTGAAGTTCTTTCAGCAATATGCAACTGAAATGCAAGCTTCATTGGCATTTTTTTTTTACTTTTGGTAAAGATGACCGGAAAAAGCAACCTTACAATAATAAGATTAGTGATCAAATGTTCTTGTAAAAAATTACATTTTTTAAACTCTGCAAAAAATATTTCCAAGCAACTTATCAAATCTGCACATAAATGCAAAAGCACCTTTTTTCTCTTATGTTTACTTTCCTCTTCTATTAGTTTTATCAATTCTTTTAGGTAACATTCAATAACTGATTTTGTTATTCTTTGATTCTAAAAAAGAGCTTAATGATTTACAAAGATATGTATTAAGATATTTATTAAGATATGCATTTTCTGTTTGTTTATAAAAAATATTACATGTATGATGCTGAGAGATTTTAATGTACATATAATTATGTGAACTCTTTGTAAGATAGTCAGTGGAGTGCTTCCCCAACCCACTGCTGTCTTAAAAACAGGGATAATAAAATGAAAATCTTGATAACAAAAATCTGGAATAAGAACAAAAATTCCTACCAGGAAATTCCCCAGAGGCCTTACTTAAAGGCTTAATTTGAAAAATTTTCCAGGTGAGATCCCTCAAACCCCACTTCCAAAAGGGGGTACCCCCCTCCCATACCCTCCCCCTTCTCATCGCTTCACGAATCGGATGCCCCTTTGGACCACTAGCACCCTACCCATTTCAAATCCTGGCTGGAGCACTGAGGGGTATATTCAACACCTTCAATAATAGCTCTAATTTTTCTCTTCTTTCCTTTAACACAATACAATGTAGTTCTTCTGAAAACTTGCATAGTTTATATGGTGTGCTCTTGAGTGGTGTCCCATTTTACAATAACTGAATTAACATAAATATAGTGTTATTTCAAGGTTGTGTAGTGAGTGTATACTTGCCTTCAGTGCATGATAACTTTATTTTTTCTCTACATTCTTTTATCACTGTAGCTCTTTTGAAAACTTACCTAGTTTATGATATGCTTGACTATTTTTAGACCACCTTTTCTGGACGATATAGGCACCTGCTTGACATCACAGATCCTAGGACACTGTTCACATCTGAGGTAATGTATACTTTCCATATACTTAACTCTTTACCTTCTGGAGACTCAGTTTGACGCATGGGTAAGCCACAACTCCACACAGTGATCTCCCTTGCACGCTCACTTAGCAAAAAGAATCTATGCCGAAGAATGAAGGGGAGATAACTGCATGGAGATTGGGGTAAGCATAGCAGACTTAGTCTTTCTGATCTGCAGTGAGGGTCTCCTGCTTTTTGCTTTTTAAAGTTCCAGTATCTTATATATAGTTCTTAGAGCTAAATCTGAATGCACCTACAACGTATATGCCTCTGTGTGAATTTCATCCCTGAAAGACCTTGAGAAATGCCTGATTTACAGGAAAGATTCTATTAGAAACATTACAAGCTGTGGCTGTTTTGTTCTATATGCCCCCGATCACAGATCTTGGGGGCATAAAAAGTTACAGCTGTGACCTTGACCTTGAAGCTTGTAACCTGCTTCTTGTTTGTGACTCAGTTGGACGCAATTAATTTTAAGGTCAGCTTAGTGCTGTGACCTTGACCTTCAAGCTACTTGTCCAAAGGATCACTTATTATTTCAAAGTATAACCATACACAACAAAGTTACAGCAGGGACACAAATTCTTACACACACAGACACACTACACAGGCAAGTGTAACACTATATGCCTATGGCCATTTTATAGTGGTGGCATAGAAATGTCACAAATTATAGGGAATTTGGTAGATTGTAATTATCCTTTAACTCTTATGGACATGTTTTGACTCCATGGCAAACAGAGTAGACCCGGATCAAACTCCTTCCAGAAAGGTATTCTCTGTTTGCTCATACACTATTGTAGCTGAGGCAGATTTTACAGCAAAGAAATTTTTTCAGATACAATTTAATGTTAGGTAGAATCATATTCATGTCATGAAGTGTCATAAATTTGTACATGAATATTCATAAGGTTAAGGGTTAAAGTACTGTTAAATTTCTTTTCAGACAAAACTTCAGGAGTGTGTAAAGTTGTTAGATGTATACAAGAGTGGTCAAGTACCGGATGGAGTTACGGACCAACAGTTATGGGAAGCACAAAAAATTAAACAGGTATGGAAACAATGTTTTGTCATCATTCAATTAAGGTTATTCATCCTTTATTAAATTGTGGTCATGGTCCATGAAGTGATCATAGGAATTTTATAGTAAATGCAAGCCTTTATAGATAGTGAGCTAAAGAGCCTCTAACTCCCAAGTCAACGAATGCTTCATCTGCACTTAAGTCTTTTTATGCCCCCGAATCGATAGATCGGGGTATATTGTTTTTGGTCTGTCTGTTTGTCTGTCTGTCTGTCACAAATCTTTAACCTTTGACCATAACAGGAAAGTCCTTCCAGCCTCCAATCTTCACAAATGCATGCATGCACCTTGATGAGCTCTACCTGCCAGGTGACCTTGACCTTAAAAATGACCTTGACCCTCAAGGTCTACAGCCCCGGTTAGTGGGAGGGGGGGGGAGGGGGCATGGCGTTCTAACGTAGTGCTTGTTTAGCATTTGAATGACCTTGTTTATAACTTTATGATGGATGAATAACCTTTATGTGTACTAGGGTTCACCATACCCTGAGTAGTAATATCATGAAAAAATTTTGAGAAAAAAATCTCATTTGGCCAACGTTAGTGAAAACTTGTCTATTTTTGTGCAGTTAGAGAAACAAAACCTTGACATGACTGGTTTGCATTTTTGCTAGGGATTTTTCTTTGATTTGGCAAATTTAGTTTCAGTTTTAAGCAAAAAGAAAAATAAGTAAATCTTAAGCCTTATTATTTTACATTGGAATAAATTCTTTTGCTGATTCTGCATAAATATGAATAATCTCCAATAAAATTTATCCCTCACTGTCACATGAAGTTTTCTGGAAAATGATTCCAAAGGGCTTCTTTTCCTTTCTTATTAGGGGCATTCATTGGTGCCTCCCTTCTAAATTTTTTTTAATTCATGCAGTTTTCCCCAAATTTGCACTTCAATCCAGGATTTTTCTTTCCTAACATATAAAATGGTGATATTTCCCCCAAAATATGATGTTAACGTTCCTTCCCAAACATCTGAAAAAAATCTTAAGATATGTATTATTAATTATAAAACTTATCAGAAATTATCATCAAGTTATTTTTTTTTGAGGAATTTGTTGGAAGGTTGCCGGTATGCAATATAAACAATTGCATATGAAAATGGAAGTTGGGATTTGTGCAAATGTGATGTACTGTTATTATACAAGCATTTGCGGTTTTATGTGGATCCCAGTTGTTTGCATATTGCAGAAGTATGATTAGAAGGGAAATGTTGGCATGCGTTAAGTATGCTGAAACATATGCAACCGTATGCTTACTATCAGCTGTGAAGCTGTCTCAGTGTCATAAACCACGATGTTCACGTATACCTAACTACAGCATAAGGTGCAAGAAAACAACATGGTACAGGTAGATGTTCTTGAGACAACTCCATAGCTGACTGTTAGTGACCAGTTGCATACAGTTTGGCATACTGAATGCATGCTTAGTAATTGTCTTCAATATAGATTCAGCGCAATTTAATGTAAAAAATTTGACTGCATTATGATGAAAGTCAATGGTTTCTTTGATTTTTATCTGCAAAACCTGTTGGTTGGCATACTGTGAGTGTTATTTTACATCAGATAGCTTTATTTGATAGTATGACATACATTCATATTTTGGAAAATTCAATATTTATCAGTATACATGTACATATTTGTGGGAGAATTTCATGCTAATTTGTTTGTACACACTTCTCCTTCTAACAGGTTGATGTACATTTTTATATTTTAGAGCATCGTCCATCCAGACACTGGGAAGAAGATTCTGATGCCATTCCGGATGTCAGGTATATTGATGGCACTTTGTGAAACACTGTTCCCTTTTTTGTACACCCTTGACATGCTGGCATGTGGGCTGGTGGCATGCAGTTATTTCCCTTGAATTGCACAGAGAATAGTGTCCACTCTTTAACTCTGACAAATGTTAGTTTGTTCTCATTAAACATGGACAAACTATTAATAGGCACATCTCAATCAGTTTTGATTACCAGTCAAAAAGTCTCAGTCACTCTAGAGTTATAGCCCTTGCATTGAAAAAAAAAGGGCAAAATTTACAGTGTATTTCCTCCAGTTAAAAGAATGACTAGCACTATATCTTTACCAGTATAAAGCAGGTGTGTAAAATTCCACTTGCCCGCGTAACCTAACCTATGAAAATTAGTGCAGGGTGAGTGAATTTTAGTATATTTCTTAGTATTTTCTTGATTTTGTCATCTCAAAGTTTGGAAGTGTATGCTGGGTAAGTGATAATTTTAGGAATTTTACGCCCCTTTAAGGTTTAATAACCTGACTCTCCATATAACGACTCTTGAATTGATAGACAAGTGTATTTTTCCATAATCATAACAATTTTTTTTTGTCAAGATTGAAATTATAGGTACATATTTTGTTTGGCTATTTTTATTGGCAGCAGGAACATTTTTAGGCTCTAATCCTTTGCTCTTTTAAATTCAAAGACCACACAAAATGTCTAGATCCCAGAGAGTCAGAAATGTTTAATAAAAAAAATAAAAAAAATAAAGGAAATTAATTGGTTAGGCTCAGATGTGTCATTGTATTTTAAGGTAATCCATCCATCATTAAATTATTATCATGGTCATTCAAATGCTTAAGAAGACTTGGAAATGCAAGCATCCATTGACTTGGAGTGATAGGCTTTTTCACTCTAAATCTGTAAAAACTTGCATTTACTATAAAATTCCCACAATCACCTGATGGACCATGATCACAATTTAATAATGGATGGATTACTTCACATCTTGTTATTTATAGGTGAAATCTGATAAGTTTGAAAGCATTTCTTTTCTTTTTTTTCAATATTTGGGTAAACATTTCTACAGGAACATTTTTATCTTTAATTTGATAATATGGAAATACATGTACAGTGTTCAAAAAATAAAAAGCAACAACTGTGCGAACTAGTGTATGTTATCCATGACTGCAGTAAAAAGATAACCATTGGCAAAAAGAAAAAGAATAATTGTAAAAGATAGAGTTGGAGTTGATTGGATTTTTTCTTCCTTCATTTTAATTAATTTATTTTGTAGGATATGTACCATTTGGAACCCCAATTGTAAGTATTTTCTACGGTACTTTTGTTTTATTTCTTCAAATGCATATCAATCAAAATTCTTTAAGTTATTAATGTATTTCTCTTTCTGTCAGATGAAAGTGTAAATTTTTTATAATGTGAATAAAGGGATAATGAACAACTAGTGGAATAAAGAGCCATGCAGTTAATCAATAAGCTTCCATTTTGCTTAAAATTTTTTGGCTACTGCTAATTTAAGTATTAAAATAGGGCCTTAAAATGAAGTGTTTTTTTTAATTGCAGGTAGTAGGGATGCTTCTACCAAATTTGTCATTTGGACAAATGATATTTTGGCAGTGGTTAAATCAGAGCCACAATGCTTGCTTCAACTTTTCCAACAGAAATGCAACAAAGGTATGTACAGCTTAGAAAACAAAATGAAAATAACCTTGACATTTATAACAATCACCACAAAGTGCTCTATCATACGTATATCTTATGTATCTGAGAATGTAATACTATATACCATCATTTTTTTTCTTAATAATTTTCTTATTATTTTTATTGATTTTTCCTGATATTGCATTTTACACAAATTTGCCACTTGGAATAACAGTTTGCTTTATTTCTCTGTGAATTTAAGATATTTTTTTTTTAAATTTTTGTACAAATGTATGACTTGATGAATATTAATTTATTGGAATTTTAAGGTAAACCATCCATCATTAAATTGTGATCTTAGTTCATCAAGTGATCATGGGAATTTCATAGTAAATGCAAGCCTTAAAAACTTTGAACAAAAGAGTCTATAACTCCAAGCAATGGATGATTGGATCTTTAAGCATTTGAAGGACCATGTTATAATTTAATGATGGATGGATTACGGTACCTTAAAGTGATTTTTTTTTGTCAAAATCTGACTGCAATTGTATGAGCAAAACAGAGAGGTCCCATCAGACAGCTCCTTCTATGAATTGTCTAATCAGGGTCCTCTCTGTCTGCCATTTCATCAAAACAAGTCTGCATGAGGTAAAGGGTTAAGATGCCCTAGGTTTAGTCCATATTTTGGCTAAGTTTTCTTTCAGAAAATGTTCATGTTTTAGCATTTTACCGCTTGAATATTCAGTTTCCTTATAATAGTAGTGTTGTCTTGAAAGCCTAGTGGTTAAAGACTATACACACTTGTGCAACTTGGGTTTGATACCAGGTTAATCTGACATTGTATGTGAAAGAGTATGTTGTCACTAGTCCAAAAAAGTGTATTTTCTCTAGTGTTAATTGCTTACAGGAATCATGAATGAAGGTTTATTTGACAATTAGATATGCAAGGTGCGTAGTTTTATTATATCAAGGGATGCAACTCACTAGATTTAAGTAAATGTAAATATAAGAGTTGTCTTTCATACCAATACAGGAAAGGGAGAACCTTCATTACATGAAGGATTTTGCTAACTCCTCTGTCAGTGCCAGTGAGAAAATTTTCATTATCGCTATTGCTGTTAAGTAGGTTATACAGAATATGCATGTCCATTACTACATGCTCCATTATAACGTAAACTCTAATTGTGTCTAAACCCTGGATCCCAAAACTGGTACTGATAGTTGTTATTTAAGAAATAGTCTTTCTCTACCCGTGTTTTGTTGTGTATTTAAACACAGGTTTGGAGTTCAGGTGAGGATTATCATATCACGAGGGCATAATTATTCCCACTTGAACGACAAACCTGTGTTTAAATACACAACAGCACACGGGTAGAGATAGATTATTTCAATTCTAACATGTTTTTCGTCATTTCTATATTTGGATTACTTTCTTGAAACTTAGAAACTGAAAACCAAATCACATCCCTCCAGCTTGCTGATGGAATGACCTCCCTTGTATATACAGATCAACAGGTGAAAGTAAAAAAACAAACAAATGCACATGATATGCAAGATATGAATTCTTTTTTTACATTTATTTGTTATTCCATTTGATTTAAGTTCATGTTTTTCCATGTAATTTGGAAGAACACCTAAAATGAAAATATTTACATGTGTAATCCACCACTGTATTTGATGTCATTAAAAGTTGGAAACATTTTACTATGATATTTACATTCATTGATAATTATTAAGATGGAGGAAAATGTTATGGCAATAAATTCATGTAAGCACATGCTGCCACCAGTGTTTTGTTGCAAATTTACACACAACTTTTTTCCTTCTTTCATTATGGAGGGAAAAATGCGAGTCGTGTTAGAATTATTGTTATATTCTTGTAAAAGTGGTCAAGTGTGATGTCGATGTAGGTTTTTGACGCTAAGTATTTTACATTTATATTTAATATTGTAAAGTATAATAATGTAAAATATTACCTTCTGATGAGTAATATTATTTGGAAATAGAGATATATTTTGAGTGATATATACTAGAATAATACATGGTGTTAAGTTCAGATGTGCAGTAATCAAATCAAAATGGCATTAGGCCTTTGAGAAATTAATTATAAAGCATGTGAATGCAACACCATGCATTATTTTGTGATGTATAACTTTCATCTTCTCTCGTTTTTTTAGAACCTCATGATATTCTCCGAATTATTGCAATGTTACTGTAAGTACTGAATCAGTTAATGAACATTTGTTGGATGGGTATTTTTAGCTCGACTATTCAAGGAATATGAGAGCTATTGCAGTCATCCTTGTGCCAGCAAGGGCATTTGCTTTGGCATTGTTGCTTTTGGTTTTGCATGCAAGTTACTATCAACCTTATATCTCAACCCTATATCTCAATAACCATTCATGGTATTGACTTGAAAGTTTATGAACATGTTCGGGGGCATCAGACAACCAAGATAGATAACTCTTGACTGAATTTGTTACAAATTATAGCCCTTCTTAGTCTAGAAATTTTGGTTAATGTTTTACATGCACAGTGTCTCAGTAAGTATAGGCATGCCAGATTGATTTTAGACTTAATAAAACATATTCATTGGTAACATACTGTCAAGGTATATCATTTATATATTTTTGACTAGGTATTATTATATACAGGGTATGTGAAGGGCAAGAATTGAAAAAGATTTCATATGATTTACCAACAATCATTTCAAATAGTTGAGCCAAAGGCCTATTAAACATTGTTATTATAGGTCTTTGGTTGAGCATGCTGTACTCTTACAGCTTTTTTTTTTTTTTTTATTCTTTTTTTTCTTAGGTGTTTAATATATTATTCTCTCTGTCATATACATGTAGTTAGCAGTAGGACAGGGAACCATCAAACTGACTACCTTTCAATATTTATGTAAATATTTACACCATTTCTTGACAGTCTACACTTATTCCTGGCTGAGGAAAGTCATGTCACCCAAGCTGCAAGGGAAACCGTCAGGAAACTGTATAATGGATTTATTATACTGTATACAATATAAATTGTTAAGTATCTCCATATCAAATGATATCAGAAACTTTAATCTTTTTTAATTTCATAACTACTATACACATACATGACTTTTTATTACACATGTTTTTATGTATAATTAGTTTATTTTTTAATCATAAATGCCAATACAAAAATGTACAATATCACTTATTGGTGAACATAGCTCTATAATTAATAATTCGGAATATCATTTAGAAAATGTTTGTAAACATGGGGTTTTATGTATTCTGTGTTCCAGGAGACTCCAGTAAGCAGATTTCTAATGGGTTACACGGAGCAGTAACTAGTGCAGTTTCTATAGCTGTAAGTATAGTACAGGTTACTTCCCTTAGTTCAACTGAAATTCCTTTAACAACAAAAAAAAAGCTATTTATTTGGGGTTTATTGTTAACAAAACATTTTCTATCAGGCCTTTTTTCTGATTATTGGAAATGGACTGTATTAATTTATTATGAGGTGGCTGTACCATTTTCTTTATTTGGATGGAAAAAAAAGTCAAAGAGTAAATTCCATATTTAGGGAAAACTGCATGAATTTGATGTGATTTCCAGAGAGGCAAATGTTAATGATAGACCCATACAAAGAAGAGTAAAAATGCCCAGACTATACTTAACACTTTGCTTACTCTTTAGATAAAGAGTTTACTCACTGATAAAAAATCCCCCTATTACATATGGCGGTATGGGCATCATAGCATGTAATAAATTCTTTACTATGTAGGTAGGACTGAGTCACTTGATTAAGAAGACCAATGCTCTAAGCCCAGCCACCAAGAGTCTGGTACAAAGGTTTGTACCTTTCCCAGCAGTTGGTGAGTACAGTTCAGTCTTTCCCAGACAGGATGTAATGGTTAAGTGGCAGTTGGCAAGTACATTTGACAGTGAATATTTATTTAATAAGTAGTTATATCATGCAAAATACTCTGTAAAATGAAATGATGATGATGATGATGATGATGATGATGATGATGATGATGATGATGATGATGAATTTTTATCAAGATGGTGGTGGAGGTGAAACTGTTTTCAAAATTGTTTCAATGCTTAAAAATGTTAATACCTGAACTTTAATTTCAAGTAGCTCACAATTTTGCATTCAGAGTCAAATTGTTTTCACCCTCTACCACCCAATGACCCTGTTTTACACCCTGGTATAGACTTAGAAAGTTTATATTTATACTAGGTCATTTCGTACTCTAGCATTGATCAGTGTTTCTCAAATAATCTCAATCAAATTTTCAAAATAAATAGTCTGATCAGGGTCTGCTCTGTTTGCCATGGCATTAAAACACATCTATATGAGATAAAGGATTCATGTTGTGACATGCTTGCAGCCTCCGCCAACGTGTGTAATGTCATGTTGATGAGGAACACGGAGTTGACAGAGGGTATTGAGGTGTTGGACAAAGACAACAATGTTGTCGGTACTTCCAAAATAGCTGCAAAAAAGGTACAAAACATCACTCTGAGTTGCATAGTGTATTTTAATTTCATTTTTGCAAAACAATCACATGGTCCCCAGTGGCCTAGTGGTTAAACCTCCACCTTGGGATTGGGAGGTCGTGGGTTTGATCTTCAGTCACGATACACCAAAGTTGTAAAAATGGTACTGGTATAGCTCCCTTGCTTGGCGCTCAGCATATAAGGATAGTACCAGGACAGGTTGGCCTTGTGTCAGGATAATGTGACTGGCTGTGGTATCATGCCACATGTCTACAGCGTGATACTACATTGTGGCAGCACTATATCTGTCTCAAATAGACATAGCCTCCAAATTTCTGAAATACTGTTGATAGGAAGTTAAACTGAACAAACAGAAGAAAGAAAAAACAACAACAAAGAAAACATGCTCTAACATCACTGAGAGAGGTTTTCCTAGCAAAGTCTCTTGGAAAAAATCAATTTTGATTTTTTTTTTTTACCTCAAAGTATTTCAAAGTTCTTTGTTTCAGGCAATATGATTCAACCTTAAAGAATAGCCTAGAGTTTTAGCTCAACAGAGCACATGCTCAAGGTGAGGTATTAGGATCACCCGCTGTCTGTTGTCAGTCATCCATCGTCAATAACTTGCTTTTAAAGACATCTCCTGCAAAACTACTTGGTTGAAATTAATAAAACATGACATGTATGATCCTTGGGTGGACTGTCATGAAAGTAGGTAAATAAACTTGAGCCATGCAGAATAGAATTTTGATTATCAAACTTAATAAATTGTCATCTCTGAAACAAATCGTCACCTCATACTTCTCTACCATTATTGTTTACTGAAAACTGATGCCTGCAGGTGATTGACCAGTTTTCTATCTTAAGAATTCTGAAATTTGAATCTGGTTGCTGATGAAGGTAACCAAGTAAAACCAAATGACCTATATGTTTTATTTACTTTTATGGTACACCTCTGGTGAATTATCTAATGCCACTATGGTCCTCTTGTTTATTAAACAACCACCAAAATTAATGTGCATTTATAGATAAATTATTCAGAATATTTGCAACCCTAATTTTGATAATTTTCAGTGTAGCCAAAATAAAACTCAAACAGTCCCTTTGTTACAACATTGCTCAAATCACAACTTACTTTTAAAGTTTTAAACATTTTGAATATAATCCAAAACTAAGAACCTTTTTTGGGCCTCCGTGGCCGAGAGGGTAAAGTTGCTGACTTTAATGATCACTCAGCCCCTCACCACGTGGGTTCGAATCCCGTCAGGGTCATTCAGATTTTCATGTGAGGAAGCCTTTCAGCTGGTTTGCAGTAGGTCGGTGGTTCTACCCAGATGTCTTCGTGTATTTGGGGTCTTCCTCCACCTGTAATTAGCTGGACATCGCTATATAACTGAAATACTGTTGAAGCGACGGTAAACTCAAATAGTCGTCAAGTCAACCTTGTAGGTCCCATCTAAATCTCCACATTCCAAAAAAATGCAATGTCATACATCGCCTACTTTTAATTAGTACTTTCATAAAACACAAACTGGTAATGCATGGACATGCAGCTGAAGGTAGGAAAAAATTATCATTATGATAATACAATATATATTTTGTCCCTGTACAGGCGGTATTATCTACAGCCGGCACCCGAATGGTGCTACCCATGCCCCTTCTTATCATACCCGCAGCAGTGATGTCAGTCCTTGAAAAGTAAGTCTTCACAGTCCAGATCTGTTGCCAATTTTAATACTTTTTTAAGTGTTTGGTACTGCAATGATTGCCTGAAGTTGCTATTTTATGATTAAATTAAGGTGCTATTTATGGAGAAATTTGTAAGACTGTTTCTGTAATTAAGTAATGAGTATATGAGTATTCATAAGGGAAAAGATTAGGTATGTTTTGAGAACAGGTGGCCTGAATTATAAGAATTGCTCATAAGAATTCTTTAGGAATTTTTTAAGTGCTGTTCAGTTCCAATGAAGTATTTTATGCAATTCTCAGGATATGGCCATATTGATTTAAATTATTGATTAGTTAAAATCATTTCAGATGTAAACATTATGGTGATTATATTTCAGGACGAGACTTCTGCGAAAGTATCCACGTCTCCACTTGCCATTCAACGCTGTAGTATGTACCGTCTGTTTTGGACTGGCCCTGCCCGCCACTGTTGCCCTTTTCCCACAGTACACCAGTGTAAGTATGGATATATTTAAATAAAGTCCTCATATTATCCAATAGCAACACTGGAATAGCATGTGGTTAGAGTGTCTGCCCCGGAATTGGAAGTTCATGGGTTTGATCCCCAGCCGCGACATAGCAAAGTTTTAAAAAATTGTACTGATATAACTCCCTTGCATGGTGCTCAGCATGTAAGTGTAGTTCCAGGACTGGTTGGCCCAGTTTCAGGATAATATGACTGTGTGTGGTATCAAGCCACGTGTCTGCGGCATGATACTACAGTGTGACAGCACTATATCTGTCTCAAGTAGACATAGTCTCCAAATGACTGAAATACTGACAGTGGGATGTGAAACAAAATAAGCAAATTGAACAAACAAATGTTGACATGGTTACACCATGTTATGACCAGTAGACTCAGTTTAAGGTAGGTAGGAAACTTATCCCATAGTGTCCCATAGTGGCTTTGTCATAAAGCGTCCAAAATCATGTCATTTTGTTATTCCATTCTTTTGAAATTCAACAGTTTTCTGGACTTCTTTTTCACGTGTTAATTTTTCTTCTTTGTCTGAAAACTAAAATCTGTTACTGTAGCATACATCTTTAAATCAAGCTAAAAAATTTAAAAAGTTAGTTGCATCAATTACATTTAATCCAATTGTTTGAGTTCAACACAATATGCATATAGACTACATGTGCTTGAAGCATGGCAACCATGGTTCACACAGGCCTTGAAAAGTTCTTGAAAATGACTTTACCTTGAGAAATACTTGAATTAAGTGTTGCCTTAAAAAAAAAAAATTAAAAAGTTCTTGAATTTTAGTAAATAAATAAAAAATTATGATTATTAAAAGAAATTAAAAAAAAATCTTCATCCAAAAAGAAAATGATGTATATTTGTGAACGTAATTTTTAGTGCTCAAATAGTTCAAAAAGAGGCTGTGAAAGAAAGAAAATGTTCCAAAAGTGGCCTTGAAAAAAAAAGTTTTAGCCTTGAAAAGTCCTTAAATTTAGGTAAGAAAATCCCTTTATGAAGCATGGTAACAGAAAGTAATTCTGTCAAAATGTTATATGTACTATGTTAGTATAAGAAAATACTTATAATTATAGAAACAGATGTTTGCACATATTGTCATATGATATATAGAAAAGCCTTATATCACAGTGAGGCAACACTGTATATATCTCATGTAGACAAAAGCCCCCAAATGACTGAAATGCTGTTGATGGGATGTTAAATCCAAGCCAGCAAACATACAGTACATATCTTAAATAAAACATATATCTTAACATGTTGTGTCTGCCTGTTAAGCTTTTGTCT
>CM037780.1:75978726-76005007 GCA_021229015.1 Solen grandis | reverse complement strand
CTGTCAACAAGGAACATTATGTAAAAAACCGCATCTAAATCAGGTTTCAAATTTTTGAGTTATTAGCAAAAACAGTGATTACATGCATTGCGCCCCTAGTGGCTAAATCAGAAACAAAAGTGAAAAGTTTGACCAATTAGGCACATGTTCAGATAAAGATGGACTCCATGCCCAAAATTTCATAGCTGTAGCTTTTTTCATCTGGCCGCTAGGCTGGACACAAAAATGGGTGGAATTGGAAAAATAATAAAAATAAAAAAAAAAACAAATCAACAGAAGAAGAACAATAGGTTTTCGCCCAGCAGAGGCGAAACCTAATAACGAACTTCATCATAAAAATGTCCCATCAAAAAGAAAACCATGGCATATATAAACACAATTCTAATGAGTACCATTAATACTTCTTCCATCTGATTAAATATAGTGCTTAACTGAGAATATACACATATATATCATCAAGGCTGTTTGATGACATTGGTTAAGTATATGCTTGTTACACGTTTACCATAACAAGAGTGCCAGTGATGCCACAATATACACGCCACAAAATATAAAGACCAAGAGGGGTCTTTCAATCATTGCTTTTAACATTTCTGTAAACATAAGCTCATAATGAGGTCTGTTAAGACCAATTAATTTAGCTGAACAGAGATAGAACTCTTAAAAAGCTTCCAATATGACAGTTGGTCAAATAGCAGTATCAATATGAATCCTTTTTTTCTTTCTCCACATAACTCTAGCCAAATCCCTGTACCAGAAAATCCTGCTTATTCACTTTTACCTGTTTAGAAACTTGAGTTGTGTTTTCAAGAGACCATGTTTAGAAAGACACAACTATTGCAAAATCCCTGCTTTGTGCATATCTACCCAGTATAGTAATGACATTGCCCAAGTTTTGAAAAGATTAGGTCAGAAACATACAAGAAATTGCATTCAAAAAGCTGAAATATCATTCAGCTAAAGAGACTAAGTTTCAAGGGACACAAATCTTGTAAAAATAAATGGACCGGAAAATCGCCACTTTATGCACATCTACCTATTATAGTAATGTTATTGACCAAGTTTGAAAGATTCATTCAGAAATGTAGGAGGAGTTGCGTTCACAAGATACGGACGTACGGACGGACTGAGAAGATGACGCCAATATACAACCGCCTCCGGCGGTGTACAAAAACCCAATTCATTCTGTAAATGCTTTTGCCTTGTTCTGAGTATAGTCTGATCAACCTGTACAGTCTGTTCAATGCAGGCTGCAAAGGTATCTATTTCAGTTTCTAAATACAAGCAGAAGCCATATTATCATGTAGCATTTCCTGATCAAGTGGGCAAATTAACATGATGATAATACAATCAGAATACTTAGGATTAGAGAAGGCTGTCCGTATTTAGCAATTCCGATGCCCTGCATTCAGTAACCACTAACAGTTGCTTACGTTAGCTAACAGTTGCGAGCTGGTTCCCTGCTTACATTCTATACACTGATATAAAAACACATGCAACCAATCACATAAGCGACTGTTAAGTTCACAGAATGCAGGGCAGGTGTAATGTATCCCATTTTAGCCATATTAACAATAATTAACTCAAAAAGTGCAGTGCTAAGTAATATAAGCCAACTACTAAGAAACAGTAAGCAACATAAATGGTTCATTACCTCCACACAAATTCACCGTCTTATCAGAGTCTGCAAACGGGAAAATACAACACCATTACGAATAGGATATAACGGACTGTGAAGGAATGAAATAAACAACATTCATAGTGTAAGTGAAGGGATGTTTAAAAACGTATTAAGCCGTAACAATGGCTAGGTACATGAAAAGAATGAGCCAACAAATGTCTGATTTAAGAAAACTACTATCAGCAGTGTGCACTATAACCCTCTTAACAGACTAATGTTTATTGTTGTTCACAAAATATAGCTAGCAACTGAGTTAATGTGAGCACGTTAAAATATGACAAAGACATGCAGTAAGCACACACATGAGAGCTCAATGTTTAGTCCTGATGTATATGGAGAATGAGTGATATGGAATGTATCAAAATGAACAGCTTTATCCAGCATCACATTTTTAAAGTGTCATTTTTGTTTTTTTATTGTTTATTGAGTTTCAACCTCCCTCTGGCAGTATTTCAGTCATTTGGAGACTACTTGAGAAAGGTATGATGTTGCCACACTGCAGTATCACACCGTAGACATGTGGCATGATACAACATTCATTCTCATTATCCTGACACTGGGCCATCTAGTCCTGGAACTACCCTTATATGCTGAGCACCAAGCAAGGAGAGCTATACCAGTACTATTTCTTACACATTTTGTATGTCGCAGCCAGGGATCATAAACATGACCTCCTGCTCATGAGGCAGATGCTCTAACCATTCAGCCACCATGGACAGTTATTCACATATTACCCAACACATATGCATATGAGAAAAGAATGAACTAAAATGTCACTGTCTTTAATTGTTTATGATTCATTTCCAACTCTATAAAGCACAGGAGTACTGGTTCTAATGAGGAACTTTAAAGACATAAAAGTACACTAAGTGGTGAGAAATTATTTTAGTTTCCATTATTCTTGTCTACAGCATCTACCATAAACACACATCTGTAACAAGCATTAGTATTATTAACCCTTTCCCTCATATAGACTCATTTTGATGCACTCAGTAGGTACCACATAAAGCTTGATCTGCAGAAAACCACAGTTAAACCTTACCAAATTTAATTATAAAATCCTCATTTCAAGACCACTGAGGAGCAGCAAATAGCATAAAACCTGATCAGCCTGCGAGTTACTCGCAGGCTGATCTGGTTTTATGCTGTTCGCATAGGTCTTTTCATGGTGTCCTCTATGAGGGAAAGGGTTAAGAAGTTTCCAGGCAAATGTAGCTCTTAACCATCAGAAACAACTGTGACTCTCCGTCCAAAAAACTGGCTTAACCAACCTATAGTGTGTCTGCTCACAGACGGACTATTGATGACCAGGGTCTCCCGGTTACTTCGAATCGGCGACCATGAACCATCTTCAATAAACTGTATCTCATCAACATCAGATACTTTCTTCAATATTTCTACAAATAACCTGTAAAACAAAGTAAGTACCATTCATGATTTTTTGCACCATATCAAAACAATTGTGTTCTAGATGAAAATTTCTGCCCCTTAAGTTCCATTATCATTTTCCTTTACACTTAATCTAACGAGCTCCTGCATCTTATCATTGTAATAAGAAATATCCACTTTCAAGATTTTCAGTAACACATCTGCTATCAATCTTTATTTTTCCTAACATTTAAGTCATTTGGAATAAAACTTCATAATCTTTGAGTAAGGTTTTTCCAGAAAGATGCTTTAAAGAGAATTTCTGCAACTGCTTTTAAAGAGGATATATTTCACCATTACCCGTCTATAATCAGTTTGTGAAAGGGCGCCTGCTTGTCACACACTGGACACATCCATGTGGCCTTCTTCTCGTTCATCATGAGAAAGGTGATAGCATCAAAGCACTGTAAGTGTGTACAAGTCCCAGCTCGGCATGGCAACTGCATCCTCATCTTCCCCAACTGTAATACACATTCAGCCTGTGCTACCATTCTGCCAACTTTATCCACATTCCAATATTATTTTCATAATTTATCTATGCATATTACATAACGTCATAAATGTGAATAACAAACATGAAATGAAATTAAAATGTGCCATATACCTTTCTTTATTGTGTTGAGATTGCATTTCTTTTGGACTTTGATGAAATGGAGTGTCCTGCGAAAATTATAATATCATTAAAGCATTACATGATTTTACATTCCCTTTCAATTTACATGTAGTATACTTATATAACACAGGAATATGGTAATCTGTTTCATATTGTACGGTATTTTATGTAGTAAATTTGAGAAATAGGAATCACTACTTACTGGACACATTAATGATATTCGTAGACTAGTTGTGGCAACCTCACTGTCTGGATCATGAGCTAGCTTCTCTTTTACTGTAATAATGAATAGATATCTCAATGGATACCTAAATAGTGCATTAGAATCTCTATGTAATATAATATTTAGAAACAAAAGTGCTCTTTGGAACACATGTCTTACCTGCTGAAGCCTGATGGAAAAATGTGAAGGACAGACAGACAGATGGACAGACAGATGATGAAAAAGTGATCCCTATGTGTCACCTCTGCTTACAACAGGTGACACAAAAAGAAACTTATATTTTTTTTGTGTTTTTTTGTCTCAAACTGTAATGGCCTTGATTAATTTTGTTTATATGACTTTGAATTTTCAAAACATCCATTTACATACTAAAACCTTTGATTTACTGCAAAAATAAATTTTGAATTTTGAGACATTTTTCATATAAATTTCAAAGCATTTATATTCACTGTCCGATTGATATTTCTATATCTTCTTGACAGTCTATCTTTCACTCTTTATTGCAGTAAACTGTCCCATATAAACAGTAAAAACCCAGATCAATATGCAAAGGTTAAAATGACAAAATACAAATTGAAAACTTACTTAAAGCTTGTGTGTGGTCTGCATGTCTCTGCCCAAAGGATTTTAACCGGTTAAGAAGGATGTCTGATGATAACCTTTTTACAAGGTTTATAGAGACACAGTACCCCTGGAAAACATTCATGGGAAAAGAAGCATGAACATGACATTCAAATAAAGATATTCTTTCCCAAAAACTACTATCACCTTGCATTCTAAGTCATATTCCTTTAAACTACCATTATGATGTATTTGAACAGCCTTTTGTACAAGTTTATAAACTATTTATTTAGCTGTTAAATAAATCATCTGAACTTTAGCCAGAAAGTAAATATTTCTTCATTTACAAAAAAAATCTTCAATCTTTATTTTAATTAAAGATTTTGTCGATTATTGTTAGTTCACTAAGTAGGTCATGCACACAAACTATATAAGTAACAGCTTTTCTAAGTTGACAGGACAAAAGAAAAAAATAAAATAAATAAATGTGTCCAGATGCCCCAACCCGTCACTTTTTCCAAAACAAAGGCCAACACCCAAGAGCGCAAGTCATGTCCTGAGTAATATATCCATGAAGTTTAAAGTCTGTAGCACAAATACCTTCAGAGTTACCTGTGTCACAGTTATGAGATGGACATACTGACAAAGGGGGGGGGGGGGGGGGGGTTTCAGCGCATAAAAATACCTAAGAGCACAAGTTTGTGTCCTGAAAAATATATTCATGAAGTTTCAAGTCTGTAGTACAAATTTTTTTCAAAATTACATGCGTTACAAGCCTAAAATTCCATATTTTTCGAAAAATAAAGGTCCATAACTTTTGTCAACTTTAAAGAAGGTTCAATAAAAACACCCAGGTGCATAAGTTCATGTCCCTGAATAATACATCCATGAAGTTTCAAGTCTGTAGTACAAATACTTTCAGAGTCATGTGCGTCTCAAGCATTAAATTCCATATTTTTCAAAACCAAAGGCCCATAACTCTGTCTTCGATAAAAATACTCAGGTGCACAGGTTCATGCGCTGAATCATATATCCATGAAGTATCACATTTGTAGTACTAACATGTGTCACAATCATAAATTCCATATTTTTCGAAAACAAAGGCCCATAACTCTGTCAACTTAAACGGGGGTCCAATAAAAATACCCAGGTGCACAAGTTCATGTGCTGAATAATATATCCACGAAGTATTAAGTCTCTAGTACATGTGTCACAAGCATAAAATTCCAGATTTTTCAAAAACAAAGGCCCATAAGATCATAATAAAAAAAAACAAGAGCTGTCAGAGGACAGCACGCTCGACTATTCAAAATGCTTGTTGGTAAATCAAATGAAATCTATTTCAATTCTTGCCCTTCATAGTAATAGTAAAAAATGATATACCTTGATAGTCTGATACCCCTTAATATATTTATGATGTCTAAAATCAATCCCATGCCTAGTTACTGAGACATAAGCACAATAACGCTGTGCATGCAAAACTAAAACCAAAAATCCAAGTTAGAAAAGGGCCATAATTTGCATCAGTCCAAAAGTTATCCTCCTGTTTTCTGATGCCCTTGAAGACACACCTTAACTTTCTAGTCAATTCCACAAGCACTTTCTGAGATATAAGCTGGATAGCAGCTTGAATGCAAAAATTTAACCATAATTCTAAGTTAAAAGGGGGTCATAACTTGTAATATATTCCATCAAAAGTTATCTACCTTGATAGTATGATATTCCTAAACATATTAAAGATATTTCAAATCAATCCCATGCCTGGATACTGAGATATAAGCATGAAAGTAACTTGCATGCAAAACTTTAACCAAAATTTCTAAGTTAAAAAGGGCAATACCTAAATATTAAAGATTTCAAATAATCCCATCCTGGATACTGAGATATAGCATGAAAGTACTTGCATGCAAAACTTTAACCAAAATTTCTAAGTTAAAAAAGGGGCCATAACTTGTAATATATTCCATCAAAGTTATCTACCATGAAAGTATGATACCCCTAAACATATTAAAGACGTTTCAAATCAATCCCATGCCGGATATGAGATATTAGCAAAAACCTTGCATGCAAAACTTTAACCAAAATTTCTAAGTTAAAAAGGAATTAATACCATGAAAGTATGAACCCCAAACATATTAAAGAGTTTCAAATCAATCGTATGCTTGATACTGAGATATAAGCATGAAGGTACCTTACATGCAAAATTTTAACCAAAATTTCTAAGTTAAAAAGGGGCCATAATTTGTAATATATTCCGTCAAGAGTTATCTACCTTGATTGCCTGATGCCCCTAAACATATTCATAAACTTTCAAGTCAATACCATGAATGGTTATTGAGATACAAACTAGATAGTAGCTTGCATGCAAAACTTTAACCAAATTTTCTATTGCATGCAAAACTTTAACCAAAATTTCTAAGTTAAAAAGGGGCAATAATTCATATTAAATTCAGTCAAGAGTTATCTACCTTGGTTGTCTGATGCCCCTGAACATATTTATAAACTTTCAAGTCAATACCATAAATGGTTATTGAGATATAAGGTTGATAGTAACTTGCACGCAAAACTTTAACCAAAAGCTGCAATGCCAATGCCAACGCCAACGCCGACGCCGACGCCAGGGTGACTACAATAGCTCTCATATTCTACGAATAGTCGAGCTAAAAAGATTCAAAGAAAAATAGATAGGGGGGCGGGGGTGTCTTATAAACTTTTTTCAGGACAAAGAGATATCCACTTACCCTCCCATATTCTGATGCCCATGATATTTCCACATGATTTGGCATGGTACATGTAGGTGATATTCGACACAATGAGGTGATATCTACAGGACGGCCAGGTCTCTTGGGCTCTACACCTGGCTTTGTGGTTGGAATTGGATTCTGCAATAAGTACAAATATATGCTATTTCATAACAGGTAGAAAACTAGAAGAGAAAATTAAAGTGTGCAATTGCTTACATACTTATGTTTTGTCAATGGGTTCTAAATCTAGGTCTCTTTGTTTCATTTCCCAATACCTTAGTCTAAGGGTCACTGACAATTTTGCAAGACTTTACTTGATCCTGAGTTTATATTCATCTGCTGTGAGTGTCCCAGGTTCTGGGGTAGGCAGTAGAAAGGGTAATATACTTATCATTCTGAATTTTAATTGCAAGTTAGTGCTGAAATATTTCTAACATCAGGTATGATTTTTGAAAATCATATATTGTGGGATTACACTCAAATATACCAATGACTCTTCATTACAATACCTGATACTTTCTTTCCTGCAGAACATATATGCCTTCCTTAAATATATGCTGATGAGCCCTACTGGCTTACGATGGAGGGTTATAGAGTTATTAAATGTGGAAATACTCTTTTTTCATAATTTAAGATATTTAAAATTTTCTATTTCTCTGTTGGTTTTTTTTTTTTTTTGCAAATTAATTTTTTTTAAATAATTAGGTAGCTTAAAATCATGAAAACAATATAACAAGAGGCCCAAGGGCCATAAACGCTCACCAGTGTAAATCAGCATATTCAAGATGATTTTTTCTATAAGGAAATCAAATGACAAACCAGAGTTTTCAATTATTTTTTCTATTTGTTGCCATGGCAACCAGAGTTCTTCATGGATCAACTTTATTTGAGCAATTTTTGTAGAGGCCCACCCAAGGATCATACATGCCAAGTTTTATCAAATTCTGTCCAGCGGTTTCAGAGGAGATGATTTTCAAAGTTTTCAATTAGTTTTTCTATTTGTTGCCATGGCAACCAGAGTTCTTCATGGATCAACTTTATTTGAGCAATTTTTGTAGAGGCCCACGAGGAGATGATTTTCAAAGTTTTCAATTAGTTTTTCTATTTGTTGCCATGGCAACCAGAGTTCTTCATGGATCACTTTATTTGAGCAATTTTTGTAGAGGCCCACCCAAGGATCATACATGCCAAGTTTTATCAAATTCTGTCCAGTGGTTTCAGAGGAGATGATTTTCAAAGTTTTCAATTAGTTTTTCTATTTGTTGCCATGGCAACCAGAGTTCTTCATGGATCAACTTTATTTGAGCAATTTTTGTAGAGACCCACCCAAGGATCATACATGCCAAGTTTTATCAAATTCTGTCCAGCGGTTTCAGAGGAGATGTCTTTTAAAGCAAATTGTTGACGACGGACGACAGACGACGGACGACGACGGACGACGGACGAAGGGTGATCCCAATAGCTCACCCTGAGCACTTCGTGCTCTGGTGAGCTAAAAATGAGATTACGTAATATGTCCACTTACTGGTAACTGGGCAACTTTTCCATTGACTCTGACACATATACTGGGAGGAAAATTATCCTCTTGTTCACAGCTTGTTTCTAGGAAACAAAACCTGGAGGAAATCAACATATTCATGAACATCTCCAAGGTTATAGCTGTGTATCTTTGTTATATTCAGACCTTTAAATATTACAGACCGTAATCCGTTCAAGTACACCAAACGAACGTAAACGAAACGCTATTCAAACGCAAACGAAACACGAACGGAACGCAAACGAAACGTTAAACGAAAACGTAAACGATCGAACGTTTCACGGCCGAACGATTCACAAACGCAAACGAACTATACAAAACGATAAACGCAAACGATAAACGGTATCAAAACGTTTGCATTAAACGCTGAGGTATGGGATTCGGATATTCTCTAACTTTATCGTGGTTATGTTGACAGTGCAATTATATTTTAACGAAAAAAAAAAACACATCAATAGTGCATTCATTTATGCCAAAAGCATTTTTTTTGTTAAATAAATGAGTGATACAATTGTAAAAAAATGTTTTAAATGTTTACAATAAAGTAAAAAGGGATTTTTTCTTTCCCCCGTCATAAGATTTATTTTTGTTTATGTAATAAACATAAAAGCGGCCTAGAATTGGTTCTCTATTCACGTGTTTGTATAAGCGTTTATTAACGGCGACTAGACCAGTCAGTGTATTGGCGAACGGGTATTGTGACACTTTGAGAAGATAATTGTCTAAGTTAGTGTGATAGGCTGATTAGTCATTATGACAACATCCGGCAGCTTGTATGTATGAAATTGCCGAAGATTCCCCAAACTGACTACATGTACAATATTAGCCGATAAATTAAGAGAGCTTGTTTGTTACACGTGGTTGTTGTAATATTTTATTAATTTTTTTTATCCATTAATCATGTTATTGTTTTTTTTTTCTCTAAATACGTTCTCGATAAATTTCAACAACGGAAAATTGTATCATTTAAGTCTAAATATATTGTTACACACAAGTGACACAATGCAATATGTTTATGACGTGAATATCTGCCACCCCATTATTTATACGAGTCGGACAAATTTCAGTTATAAACACCGGGATAAACACCTGTTATATAAAAAAGAAATGCTCATGTGAAGATGACTATTGATATATAGTAGACCTAAATTGTTTTACAATGTCTTGGTAGTTGATTACATTGATAAACGTACATGCCTACAAAACGAAGAAGAAAAATTTAACTAATGAACTGCCTATCAGAATAACTTTCTAAATTAAAGAATACAATTCCTCTTGATTTAATGTTTTTTAAACAAAATCCCAGTGGTTTGTTATCTGTTTGCAGTAAAGCTATACATTTACCATAATACCTTGAAATAAAGTGTCTACGTGTACCATGTATCTGCATACATTGGACAATTTAAAACAAATGTTATCAGTCTTGCTAAAAAGTGACATGCTAAAAACTTATCATGCTTTAAAGTGTTTTTTATTTACGTTTTAATATCTTGTATTGATAAAAAATTTCCTTCTAGAAATTTCACCAAAATCACAAACAAATCCTTATACAACTATTTTGATTTAATAACCTGTCGTACAATATGTACAAATACCACCTCAGGGGTGTCTTACCTTGTCAAATTTGGTATTATAAGGAATTCCATCTTTAAAAAAAGCAGTGTAAAATATGTTTTCATTAAGAAAAAGTATATATACATGGGGGTGTTTTGTCCTATTGTAAAACATCATGGGATGCATTATGTCTACCCTGTAAAATAATTAAATTGCCTCGCTCATATCCGGTTCATGGGGGGGAGGGGGTTCGTCCGGCTGCTGTGTGTCTTGATTGGCGAATGGTGACAAAAAACAAAGATGGCATACTGTGACACCACAGTAGGGTGCACTATGTTATGTAACATTATGCAATCATTTCCTGTGTTGTCCTATGGATCGTTATGTGTTTTGATAACTACTGAATATTGAATTGTGTCAGCAGATATAATGTCATCAAAATATCCATCACCGTACAAATGTAGATCTTTAGAAATATCTGCATACGACACAATTGAAGTAGTTGCTGTTATGTTTCATAAGGAAACAAAAATAACACAGAATAATGAGTAAATAAAAACAGCGAAGAAAAAACTTTATTTAGATGAACTAGTTTTGAATATTGAATTAAGCAAATTATAATATAGCCTATCAAAGTAACCATTCGTGACAGAATTTCTTTGAACTAATAAACATTAGGCAAAAAGGTGAATTCTAGTTTACCACAAGTTACAGTAGTTACGAAGACTGTATAAATATTTAGTACGATGCATACACGAGATGCAAATTAACATTCAGTTATGTTACTAACGGCTTTCTGAAGTCTGGTTCAATAATTTTATTCAGCCGAGTAGGCAGTTTTAATAGCTGCAGTATATAAGCACGACAAACTCGTGCAACCTTCTATATGTCTTGGTCATATTTAATAAATGATGCTGTAAATGGCCAAAGCATTTGTTGTATTCAGATTACCAATAATATCACATGAAGCGTATTTTTTCCGTGTTATTGCACGTAAAAAAAGCAAGCGTTAAGAAGGGTCACCCGGTATTGTTATGGTTATATGCATACGATGTTTTTATCGTGACTTCCAATATATATAAGTCTTAGTTTAGTTTATATTATGGTTGTAAAAGATTGCAGTGTATTTTATCTAACAGGGTTTCCGCCAGGCCAATAACGCATGTCGGGCCCGACATGCCTTCAAACGCGAAGGCATATTGCCGACATGCCTTAATCTCGCCGACATGTCATAATTCCATAGCGACATGCCTTCATACACTATCTTATCGGCAATAATAACAGCCCCCACAGCTTCCCCGATCAACGATGACCTTTATGCACTGTAGGTTGGATTACGGATGACTTGGCGTTTTTCCTTTATCAAAATTGCCAAGAAGTTGCGATATTCCCCAAACGTCGGCAATATTTCCTTTCATCTTCTTATGTTCTTAGACGTACTTATTACGTCTTTGTCTTAGCTTTATTGTTGAAAATTTTAATTTTAATTTGATGTCTGAAAGTGATTTGAATCTTTTGTTGGTCTATCTAATATTAATATGTAATAAAAATTAATACTTCAGTTTTTCTCGCTTGATTAGTTAGCAGGTTATATAGGTCCTCATTTTGTACATGCCAATTGTCACGTACACACTTTGTGCACTACGTTAATGAAATTGTATTGTATTAAGATCGCACGCTAGTTCCATTTTTATTTTTGTGGAGGGGGAAAAAAGATTTTATATCGCACTGTAACTTTGGAAAATCGCTGAACCCTACGCGTGCCGTTTATGGCACCTGTTGTGTAAACTGATATGACAGCGTGTAATCAAATTTGTTTACAGTCTGGAACTTATCACACACAATGACATAGAACCGATTGTCCAATCATTCGCCTAGTTTATTTGCAATAGCCAATAAAAAACATGCCTTTAGTGGATGACGTATTATGATGATTGTCAATTTTACCTTGACTGTGTTACGTTTTTTCTCTCGATTTTGTCGCAATGTGAATTCAAAAAAAATATAATAACCGTTCAAGACTACTTTCAACCGATGACATTTATTTTGTCAACATCACTTACGCAGGATGAACTATTACAAAAAATACCGACAACAGGTTTTAATTTAAAGAATCTCGGCAAGCAGGATACTCGGAAATGGCTAAGTAATCCCAAAGACCTATACTGCCTGCTAGTACCCGCCATTGTTTTGTCTTTCTAGAGGTTGCAACAACTTCACAGATTTTTCGTAAAATTATTTCCAGAATGTTTTTCTTACACTTCACCGATTTCCCTCTAACAAATTAGAAAAATAAATTTGATTTTAATAATTCAAATTATAGCCACTAATACTTTTTTTGTGACTTAATTGTTTAAGTTACTTCCAGCGTTTAGAATGTATAGACAGATAGGTCCAGGGGTACGATTTCACTAGGGTCACATTAGTCTAGGTTCCGAAATGGTTTGGGTCCGATACGTGCAGAAAGCAGTGTCAGAGATGATGCGTTTGTGTAAACGGTAAACGAAAAACGATGCAAACGGTGAACGCAAACGGTGAACGGTGAACGCAAACGGAGAACGGTTCGAAAATAAACGAAGTTGAAATGCAAATGCGTTTGTAATCGTTTATAGATTTTTTATCGTTTAGAAACGTAAACGATAAACGCAAATGAAACGATTTGCAAACGCAAATGAAACGATGTTCAAACGCAAACGGAACGCAGATTTGGTGTACTTGAACGGATTAGGTCTGTAACACTGTTTTTTAATAAAAAAAAAAAATTAAATGGCAATTGAATCATATGACTATTTTTAAATAAAGATATCTAAATTTGCTGTAGTGACAGATAGGTGATGACTGGTAAAACAATTTCAGATTTGAATGTGAAAGATATGATTTCAATCTGCAAAAGATAGTAAAAACTAGTTCTCCAACTTTTCCCTAATAATTTTGGGAAAATTGTGTACCACTGAACACACAGCACTTACCGTAGCTGAACTTGCACTGTGAACTCATGCTTAGCTTGAGGTCTGAAGTCTCTCGACATTGCAATATCCTGAGCCTGTTGGGGTGTGAGATGAAAGACGTAGTAGGTCTCTTGGTAGCGTGATGGTCCCTTTGGAACTAAAACCACAAAAGATTGCACATTACCAGTGATTCTCGACACTACAGTTTCTGTAGGCTAAAAACCTGTTTTATTTTAATGCATTCCATTAGTATTACTTTCAGATTTTCAGATATGAAATATAAGACACATTTTGGCATTTCTCTATTATTTTGGTGAACATTTCAAGGAGAACATTGCTTTATTTTCTTTTTTTTGTATAAAACAAATTGGTATAATTGTACATGCTTTACCAAATAGAATGAATGGGTGTCAAATTATAAAACCTTCATAAGAACAGCTTGTCCAAAAATAAAACTATTTTATAAAAACATTATTGTCATTAAATTTTATCTTAGCCAAAAGAATGCTAGGATAAAGCTGCAACAGGCAGATTTTTTCATTTATATCAGAAACTTGTGTTTTTTTATCACTGCAGCAAGCTGGTATTGAAATCGGCTCATTGAAACCTCAACATACAGCCTTTATGAACAGCACCACTTTAGGTCAGCAATATATAAAGATTCCAAATTTATACAATTTCTCATTTCTTTCCCTGAGAAAATTTTTGATTTCTCTTACAATACTAAGAAATGTTGAATCAAATCTGGAAAGATTAAGATATATCAGACTGAAGCAAAAACGAATATCCATCAATTCATGTATATCTAGAAGACAACCTAACAGAAAATTAATAAGGTCTTGCAAAGGCAGGCTATTATAAGTCTACATTTTCTTATCTAAGGATGTCTAATTAAGCCCCAATGACAGAAACTGTATGAACTTCACTGACATCAAAGCAATGTACCATCAAAAGGAAACACCAAAGCTAAACCATCTTCTTTTCCCTATACATTGTATAAAGATGTATATAAACAAAATTAGAAAATACGTACCTAGACTAGTAGGTTTGAGAAGTTCTCCCATTATATCATAGAATGGGAGGCGTTTGAATGTGACATCTGGATGGACTGGTAACTGACTGGCCCCTAATGTCTCTGTTCCTCTTTTACTGTAGTCTACAGCACCTAAAGTGAGAAACACACAGATTAAAACAATAGCCATAGCAGAAGCAGTATAAATAATACTTATAGAAAGTTGTATCTGTATATTCAGTGAATATCATTCACTGCATTAAAATTTAGTGTACATCCAGAATTTTGCAGAATGTTTTGCATGCTTGGATTAAACAGTCCACCAACAGTATTTCAGTGATTTAATGACTTTGCCTACACAAGACAAATGTAGTTTGTGATAACACAGACATGTGGCAGGATACCACCTAAGGTCACATTTTCTCCCATGTTCAGCATACCAAGATAGGGATTTCCCTCATGGAAGAAAACTCTATCTTCCATGTCACGTGATCAGCTTTCTTCCATGTCACATAAATAAACAATGATGACTGTAAGTTACACATTTTATCAAGATACAAAACTTGTTGTAATTAATAAATATACATGTATGTTTGAAAATATTATATATACCTAGTTAGTTATCCTTTTATTATTATTTACTACTACGATTGTGAAATAAGGCTTAATATTTGGGGGAATATTACTTACCGTCAAGGACTGGTATTTTCAACTAAGTTATTTTAAGCAAATGGTAATTCCCAGTTGAACGAACATCAGAAATAAGGTACATACTTGCGTGTGAACTTTAAAATGCCGATTTCTTTCATGTTGTTATTGTGTTAATTTGTTAAGCGACAATAAAAACAAGAGGGCCATGATGGCCCTGAATCGCTCACCTGATTATAAATGAGCAACATATGTTGGATTTTTCATATTGACCTACTTTTTGACCTACCCACATAACCCACTTTCGAACTTGTTCAAGATTTTATGGAAACATACATACTGACCAAGTTTCATGAAGATTGGGCCAAAAATGTGGCCTCTAGAGTATTAACAAGGTTTTTCTATGATTTGACCTCGTGACCTACTTTTTGACCCCACATGACCCAAATTCAAAGTTGTCCAAGATTTTATGGAGAGAAACATTCTGACTAAGTTTCATGAGGATTGGGCTAAAAATGTGGCCTCTAGAGTGTTAACAAGGTTTTTATAATACTTGACCTCATGACCTACTTTTCGACCCACATGACCCAATTTCAAACTTGTCCAAGATTTTATGGAAACAAACAATCAAATGAAGATGCTAGAGTGCAAACAATGTGAAATCTGGCTTTTTTGAATTTTAAAAGGGGCATAACTCCTGACCTTATGGTATGATATCAGCCATAATCGGACTTGGCCGAGATTTTATGGTTATAAACATTGTTATCAAATTTGAAGATAATTGCTCATGAAATGAAGATGCTAGAGTGCAAACAATGTGAAATCTGGCTTTTTTTAATTTTAAAAGGGGCATAACTCCTGACCTAATGGTATGATATCAGCCATAATCGAACTTGGCCGTGATTTTATGGTTATAAACATTGATATAAAGTTTGAAGATAATTGCTATGAAATGAAGATGCTAGAGTGCAAAAATGTGAAATCTGGCTTTTTTGAATTTTAAAAGGGGCATAACTCCTGACCTAATGGTATGATATCAGCCATAATCGAACTTGGCCGTGATTTTATGGTTATAAACATTGATATAAAGTTTGAAGATAATTGCTAATGAAATGAAGATGCTAGAGTGCAAACAATGTGAAATCTGGCTTTTTTGAATTTTAAAAGGGGCATAACTCCTGACCTAATGGTACGATATCATCCATTATCAAACTTGGCCGTGATTTTATGGTTATAAACATTGATATAAAGTTTGAAGATAATTGCTAATGAAATGAAGATGCTAGAGTGCAAACATTGTGAAATCTGGCTTTTTTGAAATTTAAAAGGGGCATAACTCCTGACCTAATGGTACGATATCATCCATAATCGAACTTGGCCGTGATTTTATGGTTATAAACATTGATATAAAGTTTGAAGATAATTGCTAATGAAATGAAGATGCTAGAGTGCAAACAATGTGAAATCTGGCTTTTTTTAATTTTAAAAGGGGCATAACTCCTGACCTAATGTTCCGATATCAGCCTTAATCGAACTTGGCCGTGATTTTATGGTTATAAACATTGTTCTAAAGTTTGAAGATAATTGCTCATAAAATGAAGATGCTAGAGTGCAAACGAACAAATTGTGGACGACGGACGACGGACGGACGGACGGACGGACGACGGACATTCATCGATCCTAAAAGCTCATCCTGAGCACACGTGCTCAGGTGAGCTAATAAGTAGCAGTAGTAGTAGTATGCTTATGACGTCATATGACGTCACGACTCAAAATATATGTAGAAATTATGCAGAACTGCAAACTGTGTAAGTTTCAACTTTCTATCTCATCCCGAAGTTCTTTAACCCTAAAATGAAATTTTTGGTCCTATGTTCGAATCTTACTTCAGCCACAATACTTCGGTTTTTCGGAATTAAGGTTGGCTGACAAAATATTCACACTTAAGTTTCAATATGTACCATCTGTAAAAATTTGAAGAAAATCTGATCATAAATGGCGGCTGTAGAGCATGAACACCATTTTTCACTATTTTTAGCTCTGACGTCGCGTGACGTCATAGGGTGCTGAAAATGCTGTTGCTCAGAAGCAAATACGTTACTGCAATAACTCTGAAATTTTCATTATTCTGAACAACTGGCATCATGTCGAAATCATTGCCCCAATTTAAAAATAAGTGGTATGCTTATGATGTCCTCTGACGTCACGATTCAAAATATTTGTAGAAATGCTGCAGAACTGCAAACTGTGTAAGTTTCAACTTTCTATCTCATCCTGAAGCTCTTCAATCCTAAAATGAAATTTTTGGTCCTATGTTCGAATATTACTTCAGCCACAGAACTTCGGTTTTTCGGAATTTCGGTAAGCTGGCAGGATATGTACACCTTAGTTACAAGGTGTACCATCTTTGAAAATTAGAAGAAAATCCGACCATTAATGGCCGCTGTAGAGCGCGAACACCATTTTTCAATATTTTAGCTCTGACGTCACATGATGTCATAGTGTGCTGAAGATGCTTTTGTTCAAAAGCACATACTTTACTGTCATAACTCTAAAATTTTCATTATTCTGAACAACTGGCATCATGTCAAAATCATTGTCCTAAAATAAAAATTAAGAAGTATGCTTATGACGTCACATGACGTCATATGACGTCAGGAATCAAAATATATGTAGAAATTCTGCAGAACTGCAAGCTGTGTAAGTTTCAACTTTCTATCTCATCCTGAAGCTCTTTAATCCTAAAATGAAATTTTCGGTCCTATGTTCGAATCTTATTTCAGCCACAGAACTTCGGTCTTTCGGAATTTCGGTTAGCTGACAGGATATGCACACCTTAGATTTAAGATGTACCATCTGTGAAAATTTGAAGAAAATCCGACTATAAATGACGGCTGTAGAGCGCAAACACCATTTTTCACTATTTTTAGCTGTGACGTCATGTGACGTCATAGGCTGCTGACAATCATTGAAAACAAAATTTCCTCACGTGAATAATAACCCATAAAAATTTCATGGTCCTAGGACTATTGCAACATATCAAAATAAGCGTTTAGTTAGGAAGAAGAAAAGAATAATAATAAAATAAAATGACGTCACGTGACGTCATATGACATTTATTTTCACATAATGTTTAAAACTTCTAGAGACCTATATACTGACAAAATTTCAACTTTCTATCTCAAATAGGACAGTTTTTATAAGCATTTAAAAATTGACGTCCTTGGTTCGAATATTGGATCCGCCATAGATGCTTGGACTTTTCGAATTTTGAAAAACGGACACCAGTATACACAATAAGAACGTTATATACACATTTTGTGAAAATTTGATAAAAATTGGCCCACTGATAATGGCTCTGGACCGTGTACAAACTTTCGTAGTCAATTTCAAATGTGACGTCATATGACGTCATAGGCTTCTGAAAATCATTGAAATCGAAATTTCAGCGTCTGAATCATTTGTCATTAAATTTTCATTGCCATTCAATAATTTCAACATATAGAAATACTCTTATTAATATTAGAAATACATTATCATATAATGACGTCAAGTGACGTCATGTGACGTTTATTTTCACAAAATGTTTAAGACTCCCAGAGACCTATATACTGACCAAATATCACTTTTCTATCTCAAATAAATCCGATTTTATAAGCATTTGAAAATTTACGACCTTGGTTCGAATCTTGAATTCGCTATAGAACCATGGACTTTTCGAATTTTGAAAAACGGACACCGAGATGCACAACTAGAACGTAATATACACATTCTGTGAAAATTTGATGAAAATCGGTTCATAAACAATGGCTGTAGACCGCGTACAAACTTTTGTTGCATATTTCAAGTGTGACGTCATATGACGTCATAGGCATATGAAAATCATAGAAATCAAAATTTAAGCCTTTGAAGCATGTGTCATTAAATTTCATTGCCCTTCGACAATTTCAACATATAGAAATATTCTTGTTAATATTAGAAATACATTATCATATAATGACGTCACGTGACGTCATATGACATTTATTTTCACAAAATTTTTAAAACTTCTAGAGACCAAATACTGGTTAAATATCAACTTTCTATCTGAAATAGGACAGATTTTATAAGCATTTGAAAATTTACGACCTTGGTTCGAATCTTGGATTCGCTATAGAACCATGGACTTTTCGAATTTTGAAAAACGGACACCGGGATGCACAACTAGAACTTAGTATACACATTCTGTGTAAATTTGATGAAAATCGGTTCACAAACAATGGCTGTAGACCGCGTACAAACTTTTGTAGCATATTTCAAATGTGACGTCATATGACGTCATAGGCATATGAAAATCATAGAAATCAAAATTTCCTCAGTGACTAATAAGTCAAAAAATTTCATCGTCCTAGGAGTATTGCAACATAGAAAAAATAAGCGTTTAGTTAGGAAGAAAAAAAGAATAATAATAATAATAAAAAAACAGTACAAACCCAATATGACTTTCTGCCGAAAGGGCAGAAAGTCCTAATAAAAAAACAGTACAAACCCAATAGGACTTTCTGCCGAAAGGGCAGAAAGTCCTAATAATAAAACAAGAGGGCCATGATGGCCCTGAATCGCTCACCTGAGTACCATTGCTTCAACTGATGTCAAGGTTTTTAAACAGACAAGGATTCTGATATAACTTAATCTAAAACATTTTACCCCTGACAATACTACACACCAAATATCTAAGCAATTGGCCATATGGTTTCAGAGAAGACTTTTGGGTGCAGGGTCATTTATCACCGTAGGGCCAAGACTTTGAAAATCTTTGTAATGAACCATTAGATGCTACTACATACCAAAAATCTTAGCTCTAGGCCTTACTGATTCATAGAAGAAGATTTTTTAAGATTTTCCTATTTAACTCTATGTAAAACAAGTGACCCCTGGTGTGGGGTCATTTATCACAATTGGGCTATGATTTGTACAATCCTGGTAGTGGCCCATAAGATGATGCTACATACCAAATATCTAACCTCTAGGTCTTATGGATTCATAGAAAAAGATTTTTTAAGATTTTCCTATATAACTCTATGTAAAACAAGTGACCCCTGGTGCTGGGTCATTTATAACCGTAGGGCTATGATTTGTACAATCTTGGTGGTGGCCCATAAGATGATGCTTCATACCAAATACTAAGCTCTAGGCCTTATGAATTCATGGAAGAAGATTTTTTAAGATTTTCCTATATAACTCTATGTAAAACAAGTGACCCCTGGTGTGGGGTCATTTATCACCATAGGGCTATAATTTGTACAATCTTGGTGGTGGCCCATAAGATGATGCTTCATACCAAATATCTAAGCTCTAGGCCTAATGGATTCATAGAAGAAAATTTTTTAAGATTTTCTATATAACTCTATGTAAAACAAGTGACCCCTGGTGCGGGGTCATTTATCACCATTGGGCTATGATTTGTACAATCTTGGTAGTGGCCCATAGATGATGCTACACACCAAATATCTAAGTCTAGGCCTTATGGAATCATAGAAGAAGAATTTTTTTAAGATTTTTCCTATATAACTCTATGTAAAACAAGTGACCCCCTGGTGCGGGGTCATTTATCACCATTGGGCTATGATTTGTACAATCTTGGTAGGCATCACTAGACAATGCTTCACATTAAAATATCTAAGCTCTAGACCCTGCAGTATTGCAGAAGAAGATTTTTAAAGTTTGCATTTTTATAATCTATTTTTAGCTCTTGTGACCTAATTATGCAATGGACCAGAACCATTTATACAACTTTAGTAGAGCTTCATCCAAGGAACAGTCCTGCAAAATATTTTTCAAATTGGCCAAGCCGTTTTAGGAGGAGATGTTGTTTGAAGCAATTGTTGACGCCGGACGGCACGCACGGACACCGGACAAAAGGCGATCAGAAAAGCTCACCTTGAGCACGTTGTGCTCATGTGAGCTAAAAAAGTACAAATAAATGTTCTCAAATCATAAATTTTCAGAGACATTATAATCATTAACGTTGTATCAAAATTTGATAGGATTGGTAAACAAGAACCTATACATGAAGATTTAAGGAATCTCGCCAGGTACAACCTGAACACCACTACTGTGAGCCTGACAATGAAAGTCTTGACACAATGATGCATGAAAGAATAATTTCTTGGCTGCAACACTAAGTAGTGAACAATCAACTCCACTTACATTAAAAGTATTATGTCTTACCTACTGTTTTGTCCCAACTTCTTCCTCTTTTCCCTCACATTATCCAATTTTGAACCTTGCTTTAGATCAGCAACATTTCTGTAGAATTCCTCAAATGCTTCTGTAACATTATTATCTAGTCAGAAGTGTAAATGATCAAACAGGCCCCTTTTTGATCAATCTTGATCAATTTTCCGGAATTGTTCACAAGCAGCTCCTTAAATTTGTCTGATTCCAAGAAAGCTCGGTCTTCTGAAAACCTTCTCTCACATAAGCTTTGATCTATAAGAGTTTTAACATTTTCTATGACATTTTCACAAAAAGAATAAAATGTAACAGATTTTTCACCGAACTTCATTTGACACTGAATTTTCCTTTCTTTCACCATTTCAGCAATAAACTTTGAACTTCTTTGCAGTGAAGTAACTGATATCTCTGATCAGGAAATGGAATATTCTGTGTGATAACCTTTTTCAACAGTTGATGTAACTTTTCACTGGCATCACCCACTTTGCTTGCATACCCATGAAGACTGATATGACAATCTCTGCTGATGCTTATTTCACAGTTGAACCATACGTTGAAGCTTATGTTCTGGTAATAACTGTATCAATACAGATACATCCCCGGATCAAGGCCAACATCAACAATCTTCCTCTCTTTCTTCTGGCAGGGTACCATCTTAAACCAAGAAGAATGTATTAAAGGAAAACTAAAGAAAAGAGACAGATTGTCCAACTCATTTTAGTGTCAATGCTTTTACAGAAATCTAATCCATTATTGTCATTTTTGTTTTTGCTTTTTGAAACTCATAAGATAAAAAAAAATTAATATTGAACAAGAGCGCTTAGATTACCTACCATATATAACCATTATGACCATTATTTTTACCACATGAATTAATAATATTTTTAAAAGCTCTGACAGTGTAAAACAATGCAAACAACAAAGAGATATGTTCAGGATAATTAGGCTAAAAATAAAGCCAGAGTGATCACCTGAGATTCTGTAGACAGGGGTGTAAAATTCCTTAAATTATCACTCAACCTGCATAGCCCTTCCAAAATTTGAAATAGTAAATTCAAGGAAAAAGTACAAAATAAATGTTCTCAAATCATAAATTTTCAGAGACATTATAATCATTAACGTTGTATCAAAATTTGATAGGATTGGTAAACAAGACCTATACATGAAGATTTAAGGAATCTCGCCAGGTACAACCTGAACACCACTACTGTGAGCCTGACAATGAAAGTCTTGACACAATGATGCATGAAAGAATAATTTCTTGGCTGCAACATAAGTAGTGACCAATCAACTCCACTTACATTAAAAGTATGGTGTCTTACCTAACTGTTTTGTCCCAACTTCTTTCCTCTTTTCCTGCACATTACCCAATTTTGAACCTTGCTTTAGATCAGCAACATTTCTGTAGAATTCCTCAAATGCTTCTGTAACATTATTATCTAAGTCAGAAGTGTTAAATGATCAAACAGGCCCCTTTTTGATTCAATCTTGATCAATTTTCCGGAATTGTTCACAAGCAGCTCCTTAAATTTGTCTGATTCCAAGAAAGCTCGGTCTTCTGAAAACCTTCTCTCACATAAGCTTAGATCTATAAGAGTTTTGACATTTTCTATGACATTTTCACAAAAAGAATAAAATGTAACAGATTTTTCACCGAACTTCATATGGCAATGAATATCATATTCTTTTATCATTTCATGCAATAAACTTTGAACTTCTTTGCAGTGAAGTATCTGATATCTCTGATCAGGAAATGGAATATTCTGTGTGATAACCTTTTTCACCAGTTGATGTAACTTTTCACTGGCCTCACCCACTTTGCTTGCATGCCCATGAAGACTGATATGACAATCTCCGCTGATGCTTATTTTCACAGGTTGAACCAAACGTTGAAGCTCATGTTCTGGTAATAACTGTATCAATACAGATACATCCCCCGGATCAAGGCCAACATCACAATCTTCCTCTCTTTCTTCTGGCAGGGTACCATCTTTAAACCAAAAAAAATGTAATTAAAGGAAAACTAAAGAAAAGAGACAGATTGTCCAACTCATTTTAGTGTCAATGCTTTTACAGAAAATCTAATCCATTATGTCATTTTTTCTTTTTGCTTTTTGAATCTCATATGATAAAATAAAATTAATATTGAACAAAAAGAGCTTAGATTACCTACCATATATAACCATTATTTTTACCACATGAATTAATAATATTTTTTAAAAGCTCTGACAGTGTAAACAATGCAAACAATAAAGAGATATGTTCAGGATAATTAGGCTAAAAATAAAGCCAGAGTGATCACCTGAGATTCTGTAGACAGGGGTGTAAAATTCCTTAAATTATCACTCAACCTGCATAGCCCTTCCAAAATTTGAAATAGTAAATTCAAGGAAAAAGTACAAATAAATGTTCTCAAATCATAAATTTTCAGAGACATTATAATCATTAACGTTGTATCAAAATTTGATAGGATTGGTAAACAAGACCTATACATGAAGATTTAAGGAATCTCGCCAGGTACAACCTGAACACCACTACTGTGAGCCTGACAATGAAAGTCTTGACACAATGATGCATGAAAGAATAATTTCTTGGCTGCAACACTAAGTAGTGACCAATCAACTCCACTTACATTAAAAGTATGGTGTCTTACCTAACTGTTTTGTCCCAACTTCTTTCCTCTTTTCCTGCACATTACCCAATTTTGAACCTTGCTTTAGATCAGCAACATTTCTGTAGAATTCCTCAAATGCTTCTGTAACATTATTATCTAAGTCAGAAGTGTAAATGATCAAACAGGCACCTCTTTGGTCCATCTTGATCAATTTTCCGGAATTGTTCACAAGCAGCTCCTTAAATTTGTCTGATTCCAAGAAAGCTCGGTCTTTTGAAAACCTTCTCTCACATAAGCTTTGATCAATAAGAGTTTTGACCTTTTCTATGTCATTTTCGCACAGAGAATGTAATGTTACAAATCTTTCCCCAAACTTCATATGGCAATGAATATCATATTCTTTTATCATTTCATGCAACAAACTTTGAACTTCTTTGCAGTGAAGTAATTGATATCTCTGATCAGGAAATGGAATATTCTGTGTGATAACCTTTTTGACCATTTGGTGTAATGTTTCACTGGCATCACCCACTTTGCTTGCATACCCATGAAGACTGATATGACAATCTCTGCTGATGCTTATTTTCACAGGTTGAACCATACGTTGAAGCTCATGTTCTGGTAATAACTGTATTAATACATATACATCCTCCGGATCAAGGCCAACATCACAATCTTCCTCTCTTTCTTCTGGCAGGGTACCATCTTTAACCAAGAAGAATGTATTAAAGGAAAACTAAAGAAAAGAGACAGATTGTCCAACTCATTTTAGTGTCAATGCTTTTACAGAAAATCTAATCCATTATGTCATTTTTGTTTTTGCTTTTTGAATCTCATATGATAAAATAAAATTAATATTGAACAAGAGAGCTTAGATTACCTACCATATATAACCATTATTTTTACCACATGAATTAATAATATTTTTTAAAAGCTCTGACAGTGTAAACAATGCAAACAATAAAGAGATATGTTCAGGATAATTAGGCTAAAAATAAAGCCAGAGTGATCACCTGAGATTCTGTAGACAGGGGTGTAAAATTCCTTAAATTATCACTCAACCTACATAGCCCTTCCAAAATTTGAAATAGTAAATTCAAGGAAAAAGTACAAATAAATGTTCTCAAATATAAATTTTCAGAGACATTATAATCATTAACGTTGTATCAAAATTTGATAGGATTGGTAAACAAGACCTATACATGAAGATTTAAGGAATCTCGCCAGGTACAACCTGAACACCACTACTGTGAGCCTGACAATGAAAAGTCTTGACACAATGATGCATGAAAGAATAATTTCTTGGCTGCAACACTAAGTAGTGACCAATCAACTCCATTACATTAAAAGTATGGTGTCTTACCTAACTGTTTTGTCCAACTTCTTTCCTCTTTTCCTGCACATTACCCAATTTTGAACCTTGCTTTAGATCAGCAACATTTCTGTAGAATTCCTCAAATGCTTCTGTAACATTATTATCTAAGTCAGAAGTGTAAATGATCAAACAGGCACCTCTTTGGTCCATCTTGATCAATTTTTCCGGAATTGTTCACAAGCAGCTCCTTAAATTTGTCTGATTCCAAGAAAGCTCGGTCTTTTGAAAACCTTCTCTCACATAAGCTTTGATCAATAAGAGTTTTGACCTTTTCTATGTCATTTTCGCACAGAGAATGTAATGTTACAAATCTTTCCCCAAACTTCATATGGCAATGAATATCTATTCTTTTTTCATTTCATGCAACAAATTTGAACTTCTTTGCAGTGAAGTAATTGATATCTCTGATCAGGAAATGGAATTTTCTGTGTGATAAACCTTTTTGACCATTTGGTGTAATGTTTCACTGGCATCACCCACTTTGCTTGCATACCCATGAAGACTGATATGACAATCTCTGCTGATGCTTATTTTCACAGGTTGAAACCATACGTTGAAGCTCATGTTTTGCCAATAACTGTATTAATAATATACATCCTCCGGATCAAGGCCAACGTCATAATCTTGCTCTTTTTCTTCTGGCAGGGTACAAGCTATAACCCAAAAAGAACATATTTAACAAAAAGCCTGGTAATAGTTTCACCTTTATCACCCAATCAACCTAAAATAAAACTATAAAGTTCACTTGGGTTAAACCATTGCAACCTGATTCAAGACTTAACAATAAGATTTATTAGTATTCACATAGGACCACCACAATCACACATACAGGAAGCTCCATTCTAAGAAATCATCTTTGTTTTAGTTTTTTATGATCTTAGGGGAGTTTTTCTGGACAAATTACATGATCACATATTATTTAATCATTGTTTGATATGACATGGGCATTTCTTTTAAATTGATCACTTTGAAAGTAAAGTTAAATAGATGGTCCTTAAACATGGGTTCATTTTGTCCACTAAGTAGGTACATTTTGACTATACAATGTAAGTAAGTTATGTCCTTGGGTTTGTTATAGTGAAAGTATGAATCAACCCTAACTAAATAACAAGCAAATTCATAAAAGT
>CM037780.1:75928626-75978626 GCA_021229015.1 Solen grandis | reverse complement strand
AGAGGCCAAAGCAAATATCAACAGAGTTGCTAGAGAAGTCCATCTCAGCAGAAAACTTATGCTCTGTTATTATCTACAATTTAAACGGGTTAATCTCACCTCAAACTGTGGAGAACAGAATCTTCCAGTTAGAAGATGACGGTAAGATCAGAGTCAGTCCAAAGGGAACGTGTCTGGGGGAATATGCGAACGAGACCAAGTACGATGACAACAACACAGAGATCTTAAACTGGCCTACCATCAACTTCGCCACACAGCTACCGGTGTATCAACAAATGGACGACATCACACAGAGAGTTAATAACCAGCTGAAGAGGTTCGCTAACAGTTTGCCTTGTGCATTCATATGGCACGATGGAGAGGTAGATCCGGGCTGTCAGGTGAACGGACTCCACATTCACCTCATTGTGGCGAATGAGACCAATACAAAGCTCAGCCAGACTTACCACTATACGCAGATTGGTAAAGAACTCAAGAAGGCAGACATAAAGATAAAATATCAGAAGGTATTGTACCCAATGAATTTGTGCAAGCATTTGTTGCAGAGTCCTAGAATACTCATGGGAGTAAACAACCTACAACTGGCAGGAGTATTGAAGAGAAGTTTGCAGTTTGGAGGACAGTACGACAAGGTAAACGAGACCATTGAAGAAGAAGGAAAGAACGATGATGATACGCCGACTACAGTAGACAATCCGATGACAAAAAAGATGACAAAGCAGAGGACAGGAATGGGAGACATCATACAGAGAATGGCGGAAGGATCGAAGTTAACATTCAAGATAAAGGAAGCTGAGAAAGTTGAAGAAAAAAACAAGACGGCCAAGAGGGTGGAGATGCTCAAGGATCTACTACAGAAGTACCAGACGAATGATTGCGATAGGATGCTTCAAGAAATCATTAACCAAAACAACCAACCTGATCTCGACACTTGGCGATATATATCATTGATTGCCAATTTCCAGGCTATACGTAATGAAGCAGTTAAAGAGCTACATTACAGCCAGATGAAAGCCGAGAATGCCTACACAGAGAAACTCTTAAATGAGTATATGCCAGATGACGAGACTATGACAGTATTTGAGACGGGGCGTCTATTCGAGAAGTGGTGCCATCATCAGGGAATTGAAACAGGGCAACTACTACTTGAAATGTTTTTAACATTGGACAAAAAGTTACCCAAGAAAAACTGTTTGTTCTTGCACGGAGCAAGTAATGCGGGCAAGACTTTCTGGCTTAATGCACTGACACCGTTCGTTGACAACACTGGCCAAACTGTCCAGTCCACTGACTTTGCGTTCCAGAAGTGTCTGGACAAAATGGTAATACACATTCCCGAAATCCAACTGACGAAGCCCGAGCAGGTCGAGGAATTAAAAAAGATCTTGGAGGGGCAGTCCACTACCGTTAACGTGAAGAATCGAGAGCCTAAACGACTGACACGTACTCCTATATTGATGTCAAGCAACACACGGCCATGGGCTTTCTTTAGCCAGGAAGAGAATGCATTCCTCAATAGGATGTTTTATCATCTCAACTTGAAGAAAGCTCCCTTCCTAGAAGAAGCAATGACGCCAAACACATTATACTTTGCAAAAATCTTTGAAGAGATGAGAAGCGAAGATTACGATGACTGGACAATTCAGGGAGACTACGAAAACCACGACAATATCGCCAGAGTGTTAGAGATTCACGCAGAACTTATGGCAAAGTCGGCACCATCTCTAGAGAAGTATGTGAAAGAACACACGTACAGGCACTCTGAAAAGTATTATCAGGACAGTTGCAATGAGCCTACAGAAGTTATTTTCAAGAGCCACAAGTTTCTTGAAGATGATCTACAACATCAGATTTGTAGCTATTTGAAGAGTAGTATGGACCCTAAGGGCAAGCAGGGATACTACATTGAGGACCTGTCACATATGCCAGTCATCACCATCAAAGACATGAGTGACTCAAACAAATACAACACACCGAAGAATGACCCCCATGAAAAGATAAAGTACAAAAAGCAGATAAGAAAGCAAGTGGAATGGTATCTAAAGAGAATTGAGATGCAAGAGCCAGAGTGGCCACTAGAAGAGTTGTACGCAAGTTTCGACAAGAATGTAAAGACAAAACTGAGGCAGTGCTTGAGACGTATAAGAAAATTCATTTTGAATGAGAGAAAGTACACGAAAGAAATGATGGGTAACCCTGTTAGCCCTTACACACTGACAAGCGAAAAGTCCATGACAATGCTAAAGAAAAAGAAAAAGAACTTGAAGCTTAACCTAAGAATACCGGGTATTGCCAGTTGTAGTTGCAGTGGTGATGCGTCTGAAGTCATTGAACCGACGAAGAAAGAAGACGTCATTGTAATCAGTGATGATGAGCCAGACATGCCAGCGCCAAAGCAAATGCAAGAGATAACGCCTAACCAGGAAGATATGCCTGGATATTCCACCTGGAATGATATGATGGACAACTTAAAAACAGAACTTCAGCCAACAACAAGTACACCAAAGACAGATAAATCATTTACTATGAGAAGATGGTGGGCGGAGGAAATAAGTCCAATAGTTAAAGAAATTGAGACAACAAGAAGAAGTCCATCAGACATTCTAAAAGAAGCCAAGATAAGAATTGACAACATGAGTCAAGACGGACAAAGAATGGAAGGAGAAGACGATAATGAAGAATGGTCTACACCTAAGTCGTCTCCAAAAGCAAAGAGAAAGTTAGACTTTGATGACGAAAGTCCCAGTAAGAAAGCAAAGACAGTAGAAACACAAACTTCGCCAAAGAAATATGAAGAAAAAGAAGTACAAACTGAACCAAGAAGGAGGTACACAATGACCTTGGGTACACAGACGATGACAATGGAGGAGAAATGGAGACAAGAACAGTCAAATAAAATGTAATTGAAATAAATGTATGAATTGTTTATATTGTTATTATGTATATAAAAATAAAAAAAAAAAAAGAAAAAGAAAGATACCGTGGGTTAAGATATACATTGATAGGCTGAGTCAGTGTAGATCTTAACCTACGGTGTCTTTTTTTTTTAAAACAATTTTTTTTTTGGCGGGAAATCGTATACAACAATATTAACCAATCACTGCCCAATATATAATCACTGCCGCCATATTAACTTGAGAGGACAATCTACCGAAGGTCGGCAGTGGCAGTTGGCATAGGCAGGGGGGTAATGCAAGCAAGTTCTTATATAACAGTATAATTTATATTTAATTCTCAACAACATTGATTTCAGTTTTATATCAACACGACATATGTATCCGGTTGTCCGTCAGTCGACACTTCACAATACTTGGCTAACTCTGCAGATAAGCTGATAATAATTAATAAGAATTTAGAGCGGGCTAGAAGACCAGTCGCATTCAAGAATAGTACCTCTTACGTCATTTTTGAAACTTTGCTAATTATACCTTGTCTGACTGATTAGGCTTCATGTTCTGTTTCAAATCGATCTGTGGGGTATAGAATGCGAAGATCGCATTCAATTATAATTTAATTTTATGTTTGGTCCAGTGGTAACGCTTTCACAATAGATGTTTGTACTTAACGCCCAGGTACTCAAAAATATTTCAACAGATGAATCTGCTTACTTTATTTGTATTCAGTAGTATTGTTGACCTGATATTGAACATTTCTGATAATGTAATACTTAGTAGCTACTTGCACAAAATATTTCTGGAAATTACCTACACCTTTAACATTCCATATCATTGTTGTCCATTCTGTCCAATATGGTTGCTTCTTTCCGAGTGTCAGTTTATTACTTGTGTATTGATTTTTTGAACAGTGTTGTTTTTGATCATAGAAAAGTTAAATACATGTATTGTTAGCTCAGTTAACCACTTCAGGCCTTGTATGAGCATATTGGACATCACAGAGTCATTTGATAGAACATGACCTCAACGTGTCCTTCGAAATAACTCGACATTCAGCAAGGGCTAGGTATCGACCTTTTAATCGTATTGCGGTAAAACAGCCTCCCTGTTAACGCTTTCCCTCATAGAGGACACCATGAAAAGTCCTATGCGAACAGCATAAAACCAGATCAGCCTGCGAGAACTCGCAGGCTGATCAGGTTTTATGCTGTTCGCTGCTCCTCAGTGGTCTGGAAATGAGGATTTTATAATTAAATTTGGTAAGGTTTAACTGTGGTTTTCTGCAGATCAGGCTTTATGTGGTACCTATTGAGTGCGTCAAAATGAGTCTATATGAGGGAAAGGGTTAAAATGAGTCTATATGAGGGAAAGGGTTAAAATGAGTCTATATGAGGGAAAGGGTTAAAATGAGTCTATATGAGGGAAAGGGTTAAAATGAGTCTATATGAGGGAAAGGGTTAAGATACGTATCGATACTATAACTTTTTTTCTTTCTTTTTTTTAACTTCAAACACGGTTTAATATCGACTGTTTTGTTTGGAATAATTCATTCTCCTCCACATCGAGCTCGTCAATACTGTCACAAGAGAAGGTTCTCTTATTACACAAGGTGATTTTGCTGTCTAAACTACCGACTAATTTTAAAGAATTGGGTGGTAATGTGTTAATGACAGATGCTACAGTGTTAATGGGTATTACAGAATGGGTTATTTGCCTTTAAGTATACTTAAAGGTCCTTGTAACGTTTTTAACCAGATCTTGCGAAGGAAAATTCTGTTAATTTGTAGTCGTGCGGGCGGGTGAGCATCACATTGATTTTCTGGATAATAACTTTAGTAAGGAAAGAGATATATCAACCATATTAGGTCAGTAGCTAGTTTGCATTAAGAAGAAGATTGGGATTGTTTTCTGGGTAGGTAAGGTCACGGTGGCCAAAATTGTACGGACCAAAACTTCGTTATTCATCAATGGATTTTAAAATTGTTATATCGTGAGACGATATGCAATACACATGACCCAGAAACGTAGCTTCGTGGCCAAGGTCACACTAAGAGGTCAAAGATAAACCTTTTTTTTTTTTTCGTGTCCGGATCATAACTTCCTCAATTATTTATTTACTCAGGAGGAGCTATAAGGAACGTTGAATGTCCGCCTCCGTCGTTCAATATTAGTTTGTTTACACTCTAGCATCTTCATTCCTAAAGCATTTTATCTACAAACTTTATGACAATGTTTATGGTCGTTATCCCTCGGCCATTTCGATTATGGCTATTATCGGCCAATTCGATCAGGAGTTATGCCTCTTTTAACATTAAAGAATGCCGGATTTCATTTTTTTATACAGACTATCTTCATTTATTAAGCAATCCTTTTCAAACTTCATAACAATAAATAGACTTAAAATCATAGACAAATTCGATTATGGCTGGTATTGACCTATTAGGTGAGGAGCTACGACCCCTTTAATATAAAATGGCCAGATTTCGCTATGTTTACACTCTAGCATCTTCATTGCTTAAGCAATCATCTTTCAAACTTCATGAAAATGTTTATGGTAATAAACTCTTAGCATATTTTATTATGGTTGTTAAAGGCCAATTAGGCCAGGAAATGCGCCTTGAATTATATTTTACTTATTTACACTTTAGCATCTGTAATTATTAAGCAATCATCATTTATTCACAATGATATTGGCAACAATATCTCAGTTAGTTTGATTATGGCTGATATTTGACTGATAGATCTACTTTTAACATTTAAATATCTGAACATGAAACGCTTACCAGGCATCGCTGACCTTGCTAATTTGCATATTTTCCATGACAAGTTTAACTGTACCTCTCCGTGCTTAGTGCCGATCCACGCAATGCGATTCTGCACTTACGTATACGAATGGGATATGTTACGCAGGCCTTTTATTCATAACCGTTACAGCTATTCATGTGCTGTTGATTGTAAACGTGTTATTTTGCTCTGTAAACATCCATTTTAAGCGTGAACAATATATCCGTGACACTTATAAATCAGAACAGCAACCCATTTTACATACTTGAAGATCTACTCCTGTAAAAAGAAAAAAAATGCGCTTCAAATGTCCGTAATTAACCTAAAGTAGTTCACGCGTAATTTTACATGAAAGCAAGTTAAGTTTCTCCCAGAGCATTTCTTAACTTAGAAATAGAAACAAACATTCAAGTATCTTAAACATCAAGTACTTTGTCAAGTTCTACACTTAAGTTACAGAAGAGAGTGTATATAAATCGGGTCCTAGAGAATGACCTCCTTCTGAAATTCATGCAGTCATGACCTTAATTCCGGATTGTTTTGTAACAAACAGAGTGCGTATTCGATTGTCTTACTTCCGCCTATAGTTGCAGGAGAGTGTGTGGAGTTTTTACGTCATTTGGCTTTTATCAATAATTAAGAAACACAGCTTTTTTTCCTGTTAATCCGGCTGCCGTCTCTCAGCGCATTGAGCGCTTTGATTATACTGAGGCAATGTTTTTCAGGTTAACGATATCAGGGCCATCATGGCCCTTATGTTTGATTACTTTACATAATTAATAGCATGAGATTATGTGCAGCGCACAAAACCCATATTCTAAGCATCAATGTCAAAGTCACACATAACGATTCAAAGATAATAAATGGGATATTTTTATCGTTTCCGTCCATAACTTCCTCATTTATCAATGGTTTTTACAATAACTTGGCTTAAATCGTTGGACGATGTACAGCGCGCAGACACATACCTAGACACCTGGCTCCAAGGTCAAGGTCACACTAAGAGGTCTATTATGTGTGTTTGTGTGTCCGATCTGATAGAATTTTTATGATAAAATTTGGACATGATTTTGTATAAATGGTTATTATTATACAAAGATGAAAGGTCACATACAAAATGAATTGTTACGTTAAGAATTCTTTAGATATTTCCCTTTGAATTTTTTTTTTTTTTTTGCTTAACCTTAACAAGAAGTTTTCCACTCTTGAAAACCCATAATACACTTATAGCCATAGTTGTTGTTTTCTTTTTGACAAACAACATTCTTGGAGCATCACCTGTCTCCAACGACTTCTTGTATGGCTTAGTTTTCTCCTAGAGCACTTCATTTTATATTTCTTTTTTATTCTGGGTACAAAATTGTAAGTGGCAAAGGTCCCACGGTGGAGTTGCCTCCCAATGCAAAATGAAAGACAAAATCATTGCTTTCTGAGCCATTTAAGTTCATGCATCCCAAATAGCAAGCTTTTATATATGGAAAATCTGGCTTTCGTGGCACTGCTATCTCTTTTTATCTGTTACAATATGTTAGTGTAAGACATTATTGTGAAAAATTATTTTGAAATTATTTGTAGTTTGTATGAAATCAGCAATTAAAAGTTATATGAATGACACAGGCGTGGAAGGCTTGACTGATGTCTCTATTTTTTATATCCAAATTAATAGAGCAAATTATGCTTTGAAAAATATATATCGTATATCGGGGCTGCTATATATTGGAGCCACGACCGTCGGTCTGTCAATCTGTAGACGTGATTTGTCCGCCCTATTTCTCGGCTACATTTGGTCGGATTTTGATTACCAGACAGGTAAGAACAAAGCCTAATTGCGCATATCGTTTTGCACGTCATGATCAGCTTGGTTTTAATGACTAATGGCCTTACGATATATTTTCTTAATATATTTTGTCTGCTATTTCTCAGCTACTATTGGTCGGATTTTGACTTAATTTCATAGCATTTAAGATTACCAAGTCAAGTTCCGCATATCGCTGGCACAATTTCATCAGCTAGATTGTAAATTTGTAATGGTCTTTTTATATATTTATTGAGTATATTTTATCTACACTATTTCTTTGCTACTAATATTCTGATTTAGATTTTTTATAACTTCATTGTATTGATATGTACTGTGTGGATGCATATGTTGTTGGCACGTCATTATTGGCTTGATTTTAAATGAGTTATGGTTTGTTATATGAATTGAAAATGTATTGCTATTGTATTGCTATGTATTGCTATTCCAGCTGACACTTTGACATGCATCGTGTCGTATCCAGTACCTTACAGTCTGTTTTATCTGATTCTGTTTATGCATCCTCTCTTTTTTTTCAAATATAAACTTTAGTTCATATGTGCAGATTCGGGAAAGAAAAATATAAACATGTGATTGATGATAATTCATTTAGTTTTCTACAAATATTGAAATTGTCAAGTCCAAAAGATAAATTTACAACGGCAGAACAAAGGGAAATTTAACAAGTAAAGTAAAATACAAGATATTGATTCAGACTGTAATAGGCATACATTGTGAAAAAAGTAAGCTCTGATTGTAGTCTTGGGGCTAAATAATATGTACGAGTAGACTATATTTAAAAAAAAAAGGTTTCTAAAAAAAAAACCAGAGATGCGTCCACAGGACACTGATGCTCCAATCATTTTGTTCATTAGATTGGTATTTTTGTCAGTGAATATGATGCAAATCTGGAAAAATAAAAGACAAATGAACGCTTTGACCCTGACTTAAACCCTGATGTGACCTTGACCATCAAATTAGAGACCTGGTTCTTGTTCGCGACACATCGACTTGTCCTAAGGATCACTTTTGCCAAGCCATTTCGAAACACGACCATTCACTACAAAGTCACAGCCGGGACAAAATTTCTTTAAACACACACACACGGACAGGTGAGACACTATTTCTGTTGCCATTTGATAACGGGGGCAAAATAATCTGGTTTTCCATTTTGGCGGGAATCGGAGAATTTAGGCGTCAACTTTTGATGATCGGACCATAACTTTGTAATGTTACTTCGTACTTATTTAGTTCACTTGTTTAGTATAATACAGTGTACAGACGCATGACCCAGGTCCATAAGTCTAATGTCAACGTCACTCGATCTTCGAGGGTGAAGGTCAATAAGGAGTACATTAGGCATTACCTGGGCTGTAACACATTGAAGGATATCAAACCTGACTAAATTGTTCACTTGATTTACAGGTTTGCAGACGACCTTCCAGCTCAAATGTCAAGGTCACATTTTAAGGTTGAATGTCAAGTTGAAAACATAATGTGTGTTCCTTTTTACAACAGTCAAAAAGTTAATGGAGAATATGCACATTTAAGTGTTTCATAATGTTAATATACCTTTTTATGTTCTGATTCACTGGATACCGAAATGAGGCAGGATAATATTTGCCTCATCAAGACTAGACTGCAAATGAAATATTGTCTGTAGAGCATGAAAATCATTAAACAATTGTGACATTTAATTAAAACATTTGTTCCTACTTAGTTATAGCCATGATTGTCTCCTTTTTAATATGCTTACAAGAAACAAGAGGGCCATGATAACCCTGAATCGCTCACCTGATTATAAATAGGCAACATATGTTGGATTTTTCATATTGACCTACTTTTGACCCCACATGACCCACTTTCGAGCTTGTCCAAGATTTTATGGAAACACATTCCGACCAAGTTTCATAAGATGAGGATTGGGCCAAAAAAGGTGGCCTCCAGAGTGTTAACAAGGTTTTTCAATGATTTGACCTCATGACCTACTTTTTGACCCCACATGACCAAAATTCGAACTTGTCCAAGATTTTATGAAAACAAACATACTGACCAAGTTTCATGAGATGAGGATTGGGCCAAAAAGGTGGCCTCTAGAGTGTTAACAAGGTCTTTCTTAGATTTGGCTACATTATCTACTTTTTGACCCCACATGACCCAATTTCAAACCTGTCCAAAATTTTATAGAAACAGACATTCTGACCAAGTTTCATAAAGATTGGGCCAAAAATGTGGCCTCTAGAATGTTAACATGGTTCTTCTAGGATTTGACCTCATGACCTACTTTTAGACCCCATATGACCAAAATTCGAACATGTCCAAGATTTCATAGAGAGAAACATTCTGACCAAGTTTCATGAAGATTGGGCCAAAAATGTGGCCTCTAGAGTGTTAAAAGGTTTTTATAAGATTTGACATCGTGACCTACCTTTTGACCCCACATGACCCAATTTCGAACTTGTCTAAGATATTATGGAGAGAAACATTCTGACCAAGTTTCATGAAGATTGGGCCTAAAAATATGACCTCTAGGGTGTTAACAAGCCAGATTGTTGACGACGCACGTCGCACGACGGACGCCGGACGAAGGGCGATCACAAAAGCTCATTTTGAGCACGCTGTGCTCAGGTGAGCTAAAAACCACAAATAAATACGCACCCAGACTGGATGTTGCTTTATATATGTAATAATTTTATTTTTGCTTATAATGGGTTCATTGACATTGGTCTTCATTGATATTTGATGGATCGAATTCAATTTTTTTTTTCGTTTTGACCAAATGAAATGTTTCTATTTTTGTTTTTTTGTTTCCATGTCCAACTCTTATCTAAATAAAGTAAAGATTGCATTTACAGTTTATAAAAATTGTTAATCTTACTTTCATATAAGAATAATATATAAATCGAAAACTAATATGAAAGGACATGATAACAAGAACAAATATGTTTCTCTGCACCTGATAATCTTTAATCACCTTTTAATATAATAATTTTACAAGTTCTGAGAGCAAGTCTAAACATATGCCAAATGGGTTAACGGCGATAGACGGTATTCAATTTCTATATATAGCGCAGTACATAATGGCGAGATGTATTATGATACGCTTCCGACGTTCTTCGTGCAGGTCTTATGACCGGTTCCGGTGGCCGAGTCTTAAGAGCGTCCATCTCGGAATCGAGTGGTCGGTTGTTTGAATCCCGGCTGCAACATGCCAAAGTCGTAAAAATGGTACCGAAAAAGCCCTCTTGCTTGGCGCTTAACATAAAATGGTAGTAAAAGGATTAGTTGGGTCCTGGCATGGTGTCAGAATAATGTGACTCGGGATGATAGCATGCTTCTTCTCTACGGCGTGATACCGTAGTGTGGTAGCACTGTATCTGTCTCATGTTGACATAGTAATCGTTTATGATAATACGTTAACAATGACATCACAGGAACGTCCCGATCTACATGCGAATATTAAGTTCTGCATGGAAATTGGTGATAAACTTGAAGAAACAAATAAGAAACCCCAGAAGACCAGCAGAGAAAGCGTTATTTACAAAGCGCTTTTTTTAAATGGTTGAGCTGTTTTTCAGAATGGCAACATACAGTCTAGACATTAAATGGACCTCAGTTTAAGCGAAAACCTTTCATATAGAGACGTATGTTGGTGCCCGAACATTTTTCCAATAAAATGAGACTAAATTTTATTTATCTGACGTAATAAGCGAACCTAACTTACACCTAATCAACCGATTACCCATTTTTAGCGACTTTCTGAGCGTTCCTTTAATTATTTGCTTGTTATTTTTCTTCATCTCGCGATCCAATGCCATTAGAGATCAGTTGTTAATCGAAAAAGTCGGCAAGCGAAAACGTTTCAAACTTTAGCACAGACGATTCAAACACTCGACAAATCATTATCGAAATAAAATTGGTATAATTTATAAAACTGATGAGTTCAGTGCCCTATAAATTGATACAAGTGTTATAAATTGACTTGAAACAAAGTTTTCAATCTCCTTCTACTTGCTTTTTTCCTACCTTTCAAGATAGTAATGTAGGATGAGTTGCGCTCAGCAGTTAAAATTTACAAAATTAACTACATTGTATGCCATAATGTCCGAATCCCAAAATTCCGAAACTATGCGCTGGGGCACTTGATAATATTGTTGAGGTGTCTCTAAATCAATATTCTATTCTATTTCTGTAAAGGTTAAATCATAATTCCTTGAGAAATTTAGGAGTTGCACTCTAAACATATTTAACAAAAAAATGGGCATAACTCCGTACAAAATGATAAAGTCACAAAATCCTGACAATATGCGCTGGTGAAGTTCATGACAATAATCCTGTGAATGTTTAGTCAAAAAATTTTTCTGAAATATAGCAGTGGGCTCGAAGAAAAACATTTCACATAAGTTTTAAAAAGGGGCATAGAATAGAATATTGATTTATAGACACCTTAACAGTTGAAAGACGGTCATATGGTGTCTAAACGACCATATAAACCGTCAATATTTATCATGTATTACAATAGAATTATTTCAAACACAACGATGATTCCTGCACAGCAGGTGAATGTAAACAAGTTCAATATGTTAAGAATATAAAAATCAAAGTTTGTTATATACACCAATTTCTTTAATAAAAGCAATCAAAGTCAAATCTACACAGTCAATTAAAATATGTTTGACAGAATATGGTTCCTGTCAAGGAATACAAACAGGCTTATCCTTAAGTTTTAAAAGGTAAGCATGAGTTAAACAACTGTGTTCAATTCTACAACGATTAATTATACTAAAAAGGGGCATAACTCCGTCAAAAATGATCGAATCATAAAATCCCGACAATATGTCCTGGGCAATTGGCGACAATAATCCTGTGAGTATTGGGCCAAAATGCTTTTAAAAATGTAGGAGTTGCGCTCGGAAGATATTTTGGACAAAAATTTAAAAAGGAGCATAACTCCGTCAAAAATGATCAAATCACAAAATCCCGACAATATACGTTGGGGCAGTTGATGACAACAGTCCTGTGCGCTCGGGAGAAAAGTTTGATGCCCGCCCGCCCGCCCGCCGACGTGTGCAAATCTATTAACCAGATTTTTCTTTAGGAAAACATTATTGCAAAGCAAGTTAAAAATCCGTAACGATTATGAAAAAAGAAGCAGGCTCACTGGTAATAAGAAAATTAAGTGCCTCATTAGTTCAAATCATTACCAACTTTATAATTCCGTGCATCATTTAATAATTCCGTGCATTTTCTTTAATATTATTGTGTATAAATGTTAATACGTATTGCAGTCGTTTCATAAATGACAGATGACAGTCCTACTTTGTGAACCATATCAAATATGAATAACTTTCTATATCACTTCAGATTCTCATCTGAGACTCCCTTTACGACAAGGGCGCCCTTCGATTTTTGTATGTTTCCTGGGGCGTGCTTGATTCGACGTTCGGTTTATTCGGAAGCGAAAAATTATTAATCAAATGTCACGAAAGAGCGCTCTGAAGACGTTTCTGTAATGCCCCTGCTCAACAGGTGGGAAACTGGGAAAAGTGACTTAATCAAAATGGCTGCAGCGGGAGAACGTCGCACAATGTAACAATGCGAAAAATGTAGGTTGTGGTTTGTTTCCATGCCCGTTTTCCTTCAACATGCCTGTTGTCAAGGAATTGGTTAATATAAAACAAATACAGTCCAATTTAATTGATGCTATACTTGTAGAAAAGATTACCATACCACTTTATCTCTAAAGTATCAACAGTTATCTTTCAAAACATGTTTATATTAGATCTACATCACTACTAACATTTGTATGTTCCACCAGGACCTTTATATTAATTACTTATGGAGTATCTCCTGGTTCCATTAAAACTAAGAAATTCAGAAACGCGGTACCATCCTATACTAATTAATATAAAGGACCTACAAGTTTCCAATGATTGTGGTTGCATGATGTAAGTACTACGGCACATGAAAATTCCATCATATTTAATTCCGCTGTTTCACCGATGTCGGTCTTTCTTCTATCAGTATATCTAACAGACTTATACTATATACATATTTCCAACACTCAGTGAATATCCTTATGTCCATAGACTGGTCATACTTGTTGCAGCTATTTTGATTGTAAATTCAAGGGATTTTTATAGGAGTTTTATATTAGTAGATTTGTTTCATAATTTCTGCTCCAAAAAAAAAAAATGTAAGTTAACCACCGTGAAAAGGCTCTTGAAATAAATAATTTAGGATAAATTAGATATGTCTCTAATATGGATATAGTCTATGCAAAATAAATAAATAAATAAATAAATAAATATAACAAAAAGCGTAAAAATGTATGGATTCATCATTAAACAAGGTAAACTGTAGCTTGTTATGTTATAAAGTTTTTACCTTAAAATTTATCAAAATATTATTTTCATATCTAAAATCAATTAAAGCTGTTTATTTTAACATAGGATTCCAGTAAGATGGACTGAAAAGATAAAAGTACAGTGGTGATTTAAAACTACAAGTATTCTCAGGTTTTGGCTTGCATTAACTTAAGTATATTTATCTATATCGAGAAGTTTTATCAGTTGATATGTTTTCCTAAATAAGTGTGAACTTTTTAGCAATGATATGATGTACCTCTTACACTCTTTTTTTATTTCCTTTGCAGACCAAAAACAAAATGAGGCAAAAACAGTGGCTGACATTGCTATTCAATAGAAAATCCAAACAGAATCAGAATAGTCTCTGCTTTAGACCAAAGAAGCAACAATGTTATTGATTCAAGAGTACAAAGGCCGTCAATTGAATCAGGACGAATGAAGAAGAAAAAAACATTTGATGAAATCTCTGTTGTGATGAAAGATCATGGTTACAACTTTATATATTTGGTATACAATATGGACCAGTGGATATCTACCAACTTAGTTCACAACATGGCCCTGGGGTCAAAATTGGCCCCGCCCCAAGGGTCACCTGATTTTACATAGGCTTATATGGAAAAATATTCTTGTCAGAAACTTAAAGTTTAAATATTTGTTATGTAATATGGACTAGTGGACATCTTTAAACTTTGTTCATATTTTTGCACTGCGGTCAAAATTTGCCCCGACCCAGTGATCACTTGATTTTACATATAGGCTTATATCGGAAAAAAAAAGAAAAATCGTCTTGTCAGAAACCATAAAGCCCTTGGCAAGACAAAATCAAGTGCAACCTACATTAATACTCTGGTATCGCTAAAGCCTTTTGGATGAATTGAAGCAAAATTTGACAGGCCAAATGTTATCTCTGAACATTGATGTAGCAACTAACAATAACAAATTTTGATGGCAAATTAAATGAGCAAAACTGAGCAAAACCTTTTTCAAAAATGTCTGACTACTTTAGAATTCATGTGGTAGTTACCGATTTGGTGCACTGTACTCTATCAATAGTCTGGATAAAGGTGGTGCAGTCCAAGGTAAGAAAAAGTGATTCTGGTACAAATGGCTACCCAGTATGGACGTGCATCAGACACGGTAAAGTAACTCTTGCTGTATAGCTGTACCGGGGGTCCCATCGAGCGTCATATAGGAGCTGTGTCCAGCTAATGGTGCGATCCACCATGCGGGGAACGCCGCTGGAGCCTACAGAGAAGGTAAGGCGTAGTTTTACTACATTCATTTATTTTTTGCAATGATTTCTATAAAGTGAAAGCTTGATAATTAACATATTTCAGATGCTTCCAAAGGTCTTCATTCTGTCATTTTTTTCATATCCTTCTCAGACCAGAATTTTGCCATGGATCCACCGACACCCTTGCAGCGCCCAGCAAAGTTTTGGCGATGTTCCATTTTTCATCCATTCGGCCTGCCATATCAGGCTTCTATGTGAGTTTCGGTTGATAAAGAAAACGTACCTTGATTGTTTTAAACATAAAAAATGATGATATACCGAATTCAAAGTTTGAAATTTACCCTTTGACAACCATTTTCTTGTATATTTTTTCTTGTTTTTTGTTTGTTTTTGTTTTGTTTTTTAAACTAATATTGTAATCAGTCCAGTGGTAAAAGCCAAGGAACTACCATTGACCGAATGGATTATTTGACTGGTACATGTGGCCATAATTCAGGTAGAGTCACTTAAAATGAAACGAAAGTCAAATATATTTTTTATTTAAAAATTAATTGAAATGTCCAATGTGTAAAACTGCAACATGAAATGAAAACACGTATTTTATTTATCGAAAATGATCAGTTAAGAAATCGAAAAAACAACAACATACCTACCAAACCATATTTCTAAACATGCAACAGGAAACGCATCATTTTATGCCTTACTCATGTACTGCAGACATTGCTTTTGTTTCTTTAAATCTAATATCTTACATATAATAGTATATGCTAATAGTATATGCTGTCATGGCATATTAATGGTCTTATTTTGTATCTATTGACTCATTTATGATACATTGTATAGAGACTCGACAAATATTTACATTATATATTTGTCTTTTGACACAGAGCTTTTAAGAGGGAATTTACCTTTAAAAAGCAGTGTTGAAATCAATATGGATTTTACAGATTACTCCATTTTCTAAAATGGAACAAAACTTCATGTACATATATTTAGAATGTATTATTTGGACAAAAACAAGTCTAGATGGTATGAACATTTTTAGTCATATATATAAAAAAAATGTGTATGGACAGGTGTTGTATTGAAGGAAGAATAGATACCACTTTACATGAACCGAGTGTTTCGACATGCGACAGTCACATAGAAATATGGACATGACTGAGTCACATTAAAGCATAATTTGTCTCTGGTCTCAAAGAAAGGGTCGTTAGTTTTAGCATATAAGATAAAACTGCATTTAGTTGAGTTCAGGTATTTTGTTATGTTTTGCAGTGGAAGCAGGTGATGCTGACAATGACCTGGGACAAATTGATTCTGACCAGGCCAACTCTAATGGTGAACCTGAAACTTAAATACTGGAAGTGTTATAGATTCAACGTATGTTAAAAGGTCTTATATAAGACAATTGAAACATTTACTGCTATTAAGATTGTTCAAGTTATTCACTTTTCATATTTTGCCTCTGGTCTCAAAGAAAGTAGCATATAAGATAAAACTGCAATGCGTTGAGTTCAGATATTTTGTTATATTTGGCATCCATCCATCCATCCGTTTTCTAACCGTCCTTAGGCAGCCTCTTCAAACCTTCCAGTGGATTGTACAGGAGGTATGTAACGGCCGTTTGTCATAACCGTGATTTGGGATTTGTTTGAGTTTCCGTAGTGATACAATACAAGGGCTCCTTTCTTTCCTATGACTTGACTACCTTTCATAAATTAACTGACACCAGTTTCGTCGGCGTTGTATATTCGATATGGATCTTTCTGCAAATCATTATCTCCTATCTCGTTTAAGACTCGTTAATTCTCAGCTGAGATGATTGCCCTTTCTTTACATAGCTGAATACTTAACTTAAGAATTGAAATGAATTAAGGATTGAAATTCATTCCAAACCTTCATTTCAATCCTTATATTTACATATTTTGTGCACACTTTGTAGCATTTACTTAGATGAAATTATGCACACATTAGTACATTATGTTATTTGATAATGTAAGGCGAACAACTCAATCAAGCATCCATTAGGTGTAACAGCCTAGTACCGTCCCTTTTTAACCAAACTCACGATGAGCTATAAGGATCGATAAAAGTCCGTCGTCCACAGTAAGTTTCTTTGCACTATAGCATCTTCATTTCTTAAGCAATCATCTACATACTTTATGACGATGTTTCTTACCATAATCTCTCGGCCAAGTTGTATTATGGCTGATATCGGCCAGTACGATCAGGAGTTATGCCACTTTTAATATTAAAACAAGAAGGCCATGATGACCCTTTTTAATAACAAGAGGGCCATGATGGCCCTGGATCGCTCACGTGAGTATAGGATTACCCAAAGAACATAAGTCTGTATTAAAACATTTTGAAATCTGGACAGTAGTTTTGAATGAGATGATCCCTGTAAAGTTTTATCAAATTCTGTCCAGCAGTTTCAGAGATGTCGTTTAAAGATTTCACTATTTACATATAAGGCAATTAGTCCTCAGGTGGCCATGTTTTTTTTAATGGATTGGAATAAATTTAGCAACTTTTGTGAATCTTCACCCAATGATCATCCCTGCGAAATTTAATCAAATTCTGTCCAGCGGTTTCAGAGGAGATGTCGTTTAAAGATTTCATTATATACATATAAGGCAATTAGTCCCGGTGGCCATGTTTTTATAATGGAATTTTTTCAGCAATTTTGTGAAGCTTCACCCAATGATCATCCCTGTAAAATTTAATCAAATTCTGTCAAATTTGGTTTTGGAGATGTCATTAAGAGATTTCACTATACATATATAAGGCAAATTAGCCCCGCCCATGGCGGCCATGTTTTTTTACGTATTGGAATTATTTTAGCAATTTTGTGAAGCTTCACCCAAGGATTGTCCCTGCCAAATTTAATCAAATTCTGTCCAGCAGTTTCAGAGGAGATGTCGTTTAAAGATTTTACTATGTACATAACAGGCAAATTAGCCCTGTTTTTTCCCGATCGGAATAATTTTAGCAATCTTGGTAGAGAGTTACCCAAGGAACATCTAAACCAAGATATTTTGAAATTTGGCCAATAGTTTTGAAGGTTATGATTTTTCAAGTTTTCATAATTGTTACTAGTATTGAAAGAGAAGATTTTTCAAGTTTTCATTTTTTTTCCGTTGCCATGGTAACCAGAGTTCCACATGGATTAAGTTTATTTTAGCAACTTTTGTGAAGGTCACCCAAGCAACATCCCTGCCAAGTTTAATCAAATTTTGACTAGCGGTTTCAGAGTAGATGTTTAAAGAAAATTGTTGACGACGGACGCAGGGCGATCACAAAAGCTCATCTTGAGCACTTCGTGCTCAGGTGAGCTAATGAAAAATGCCAGAATTCACTTTGTTTGCACTCTAGCAGGTTTGTCTCTAGCAGTTTCATTTTTAAACTAATCGTCTTCAAACTTCATGACATAGCCATATTCTTTTGGCCAAGGCCGATTATGACTGATATTGTCCAGATAGGTCAGGGGTTATGCCCCTTTAAATATGAAAGATTCGCTTTGCACTCTAGCATCTTCCTTTCTTAAGTAATCATCTTCAAACATTATGACAATGTGTATAGCCGTATTCCTTCGGCCAAGTTCGATTTTGGCTGATATCGGCTAGTTAGGGCAGGAGTTATCGCCCTTTAATTTGTTAAAAAAAAAAACACAACAGATTTCACTGCTTACACTTTAGCTTCTTCATTTCTTAAGGAATTGTTTATAGCCATAATCTCTAAAGTTAAGTTTGACTTCAAATTTTGACCACAGATTCCATTTGGTTTGTGGAATTGAATTGATCTCATGGACTATATATTCAGTACAGCTTTGCTATACTTTTGTAACTTGTACAGGTAATGAAGGCAATATTTCTCAGGTGAGCGTTTACAGGACCATCTTGGCTCTCTTGTTTCATTTTGTGTGGTAGACAGTAGTTCTGGTTTGACGTTATAGTTTTTCTCCGAGTACGCCTTTTTTGCTACTAAAAGTTGTTTCTAACTGAAAGTATATTAAAATCATTATTTTATCATTCTAAAAATCATTTCCTTTCTTTTCATCCCGATACTTTAGAAAATTTAAGTAGGTCAAGTTCAGTAGGTCACGTACGATTTACATCCTGAGATGCAAAAACGGCGTGGAGGACTTTAAGTTGTTCATAAAATGGAAATTAAGCTGTGAAGTAATCATTTATTAGTGTATTATCTATTAAATGTTCTATTTTAATAAGCACATTAGTATTACCTCTGTAATTAGCTGGACGTCGCTATATTACTGAAATACTGTCGAAGCGACGGTAAACTCAATAGTCCTGTCTAGTCTGAGTATTTTAATTTTTAGCTCGCAATATAATCGCGAAAACAGGTGACACAATTTGAACTTTTATTTTTGAAGCTTCGATATTTGTGATTTATTATCAGCATTCGAAAATCGGATAATTTTTAACAACGAAAACATAAACACTTTGAACATTCAAATTCTGTGTTATAATTTGCCAATGGTATTATGTAATTACAGAAAGAAAAAGAAGGCCAACAAATTGAATCAGTCTAAAGAAAATGCTTCATTTTCCACAGAAATCCAACACTGAACAAGTAACAGTTTACAAAGATAACAAAATCATCAATGTGTAGTCATTTTGATTTGATTATCAAAAATTAATGTTTCCAACATTTTATTATCTAGAACAATAGTTCAATTAAGTTCATATCAACCAGATATTTCATCTTTTCACTACTTTCTCTTATAACCAACATACTAGAACTGAAATGCTCTATGTGTTGATATTAAATGTTCAGTTTGTGATTACTGCACCATGAAAGAAACGCATTTGCGAGAAATTTTGTTCATAGTTTTGGATAATTTGTGATTATGGTAATTCTATGATGCTACTTTCGGAGGAGGATTTGCAAGCTCCAAGTCCTTATTGGTCCTCGATGTACTTGGAATGACATCGGGTCCCACCATTTACCTTCAGTAAGATGGGACAAAGCAGAGTTCATCTCTTACTTTTGGCCAGCTGTACAACCCCTGTTGTAGGACCGAACTGAACTTTCATTACGATGCTAGACATACACATGATGCCTAGCCTAAAAGCCAGCGATGTTCATCATTTCAATGACAGTGCGCTGTGTACCTTTTAACAGCCTTGCTTATATTTGGCTTAAAGTTTGAAAATGTTCGTTTTGCTAATGGCTTGTTTACAAACCATAATCTGTTTTCTACAGGCTGTTTTAATGCTTGCTCATCATATTTATTGAAAAGCATTATAGCATCTGGATTATTATTTTTTTATTATTATTTTAAATGAAATGTCTTCACAGGGCACAACTTTGATCCCATTGCATGTACCCTTTTTCTTTCAGATTTTGATTGTTTCCGATGCCTCCTTAGTTATTCTTTTGTCGCGATTAATTATCATATAATCACCAAATCTCCATCCATCTTAAATTCCTGGCTCTCTCTACGAAGCTAGTGATGTACTTCCAGTCTCCTGGTTACGAAATAATTGCATTGCGACCAAATACCAGACGCATTCGGGCACTATCACTTTGTGTTTTGTAATGGCTGATGTTCTACTTGAAGTTCTGTGCTTCAAGAACTTATCAGGAGTATTGTTTGGACTTGTAAATGCCTTATCACGGACAATATCTACATCCCTTCTTAGTCCTTCAGTGCGCTGCTTATATTTGTCATTGTGTTGCATTGATATTCTCCCACCTGTGATGGTGCGACACCTTGCTTACAGGCCTCAGTTTGCCTTGGTGTGGTCTCGCAATAGAACTTCCTCAATTTCATGGAAATCTCATTCTCCTCAAAAGCTTGAAATTGAAGAGCTGTGTCATACGTCTCTTTGCGCCAGTCTGTGAACAAAATATATTTATTTTAGTTTTTTCTAAAGAATAAAATGTGAATTTATGGTTATGCACCATCACAAGTGTGATAATATCACCGCAACAAAATAGAACTTATAATTTATCATATATATATATATAATATCAAGTTATTTAGAATATTTATATGGTACATTTTATTTCTTTCTTTATTTATATAGTACGTTTTGGTATTGAGTACGTTTTAGTTTAGTTTAAACTTATTTATTTTACGTCGATTGGGAAGCAAGTTCTTACAACTTATATTAATCCTTCTCGACGGTTCCTGGGTTGGACCAGTACTTTGCACCTGGGAAGGTAGTGAAGAATTCTTGCCTCCAACGAGGTTCGAACCCACAACCTTCGGATCCGTAATCGGATACGTTACCACTGGACCACGGCGTTTTGACTAGCCCCCGGCATTTTTATACATGTAGAATATACCTTGGAAAACTTTCACAACCCATTGTGTGTTTTTCATAGTAGATGACGATTGTTGGTTATCTTCCAGCTTGTCAAGTGGCCTATTGTTCAAAGATTTAAGCCTTTTATATGGTTCTCTATACTATTCTTTAGGTTGTACTATAGATGATATAGCTGATGCCTCGACACCTTAACACTATTCTTAAAACAAGAGGGTCATCATGGCCCCAGAGCACTCCATTGCATTGTAAATATTCTTTCTTCTTCTGGGTACAATATTCCAAGTGGCAAATGTCCAACTGTGGACTTGCCTCCCTTTGCAAAGTTGAAAAAAATCAAGTTGTGCTGGTCAGATGTTAAATAATTAATGCCAATTGAGTGCCATTCATGAGTGGAGTAAGTATGTCAAAGATGTAGACTTCAAATAGTAATAAAGTAATGCTCAAGACAACGAAGAAATCTTTAAAAAAAAAAAATAAAGAACCCGCGTCGGTGAATTTATGGAACGTTGCTTTTTTCCATACACTTTTTTAAAAACTACAGTTCATACATATATTTTTATTATTGATAATGAAAGATCATTGTTTCCCGATTCTAAATATGTCTTGTTTTTGAAAAACACATTTATATTAGCTGAGATATCGTGCAGTTTGTACCTTGAAAATAATACATTTCCGACCGAAAACAGCTGATAAACGATCGGAATCCTTTAAAAATCGATCGATTTTTACCTGTCGAGATAAGACGATCGGAAACAGCTGACCTCCTATCGGAAAATAACGAATAAAATCAAACATAAGACGGGTTTAATTTGGTTTGATTGATGTATAGTTAAAGGAAGAAACTAGTGTTTAAAATCGCACGTTTGTTTACAAAATGCATTAACGGTACATCCGTTGTTTTAGACCAGTATAATATTGTGATCTTCAACGAACCATATCCTGATCCAGATACTGATATTGTTATTTTTGCACCTTTGTAGCTTTATAAATAATTTTAGTTAATCCAAGTTCTAAATATTTTTATCTGACGGTAGTCTACAGTACGTTAATTTCTAGAATAAAATTTAAGTTTTGATACAAAATGCTTAAGGTTAAATGTTTATGAGTTTATGAACAGATAACATTAGGTCTATGTGTGTGGTTAGTGTATTATATATATAATAACAATAATGACATCAGGGTGAGAAATATATGTGTCCAGCCTGACCAGGACGCAAGCCGGGGCCGTTCGCTTTCAGGGCAAATGCTCTACTGATTAAGCTGGACAGGCCACTTACACTTATCCCTCAATGTTTAGGGTTACTTATAGGCCATTACAATAATTTATATGTATAATATTTAAAATTTATATATATAATATTTAAATGAAAAAATTCCATTTAATTTTTGTACTTTTCATATGATGCAAAAGTAGAACACAAATGAATCATATTTTTATTATGGGACCTCCGTGGTCAAGACACTTTAACACTTACTCAGCCCCTCACTGCATGGGTTCAAATCCTGGCAGGGTCATCAATCTATTTTAATGGCTTGTTAAAAATTAGTGATTTCTGTGGCTTAATGGTTATAACTGCAGATATTCAATCACGTAACTTCTTTCAATTGTGGGTTCGATTCCTCGCAGTGTCATTTTCTCCATCTAAGTAAGCCATCCAGCTCGCTTGTGATAGGTTGGTGGTTCTACCCGGCTGCCTATGTGTACTCATCCCTGTTTTTAGCTGGACATCGATCAATATATAACTGGAATACACACAGTCGCAGTGACAGTAAACTCCTGTGAACACAGTAATTAATATAACTTTCGATTTGTTAATACAAATTCCTCTGACTTTGGTTATCAAAAAAGACTGCGATATAATGAAAATAAAATAAGCACCAGAAAATTCTAAGTGTGCCTACTGTTGGTGCATGACTCACACCAACGACTCTGCCGTCCTGGAGTTCCAACAATAAATATAACACTAACAGGACAGATATTCCTTTTCATACACACTACACTTCTCCCAAACCCACAACTGACGAATACGCCACCATGCTACTCTACCGACTGAGCTAACTGGGCAGATTTTCCTACCTACACAAACAATAAAAATCAAAATGAAATAAAAAAAATTAAATTTGTAATCAGGTGAGAAAAATGTGTAACCATTAATTTCCTGTACCCTGCTTATATGCATGGCCAGTGCTCTATGGATTGAGCAACTGTACCATGTACACAAATCTCTGATAAGGTATACTTATAGGCTGTTACATAATCCCCAACCATTTTGAATAACATGTAATCCCTTAATCACAGGAAAAAGAACTGAAGGATGAGCTGCTTATTAGCTCACCTGAGCACAAAGTGCTCAAGGTGAGCTTTTGTGATCGCCCTTCGTCCGGCGTCCGTGCGTCGTCAACGATTTGCTTTAAACGACATCTCCTCTGAAACCGCTGGACAGAATTTAATGAGGCTCTACAAAAGTTGCTAAAATAAAGTTGATCCATGAAGAACTCTGGTTGCCATGGCTACAAAAAGAAAAATAATTTGAAAACTTTAAAAATCATCTCCTTCAAAACTACTGGCCAGATTTCAAAATAATTTGGTACAGATGTTCCTTGGGTCAACCTCTACCAAAGTTTTTAAAAAATTTCCGATCCGTAAAAAACATGGCCGCCAGGGGCGGGGCTTATTTGCCTTATATGTATATAGGGAAAACTTTAATCAACATTTCCTCTGAAACCACTGGACAGAATTTGATTAAACTTGGCAGGAATGATCCTTTTGTCAACCTTCACAAAAGTTCCTAAAATAAACTTGATCCATATAGAACTCTGGTTGCCATGGCAACAAACAAAAAAAAACATGAAAACTTTAAAAATCATCTGCTTCAAAACTACTGGCCAGATTTTAAAAAATAAATTGGTACAGATGTTCCTTGGGTCAACCTATTCATCTCAGGTGAGCGATTTAGGGCCATCATGGCCCTCTTGTTTTTTTTTTTATTTTTCGTTCTTAAATAATTGCTTCATCAGGATAATTTCTATATTATTTTCTTTATTGTATGTGTTTTTATAGCAACAGTTGGAGATATGGCTTTGAGGAAGAGAGACACTTTTTCTTGGGCATCTATGGGTGCTATCCCTTTGTTTTATGAAACCTATGTTATATTGATTATAATTATATGTCCCATAGAAGTCCCAGAATTCAGCTATTGAGAGGCCCTGGTCATGGTACCAAAACTCACAACAGTGGAGAGAAGTTGTAGCTGTAGCTCAGTTGGTACTGAGCATGTGTCCTTTAAGTAAAAGATCTGAGGCCTTGTTCTTGAGGCAAACTTATTGCTCCGAATCAGGCTGCACATTTTTCTGACCCTGTAACATGTAAACATATTTTTATTAACCTTCAAGTCCTAACTTTGATTAGAACTGTTTCAAAAATTAAAAATTGTGAACTCATAACAACTTTTACAGAACGTTTTTATAATTTCCAAATATGATAATTCCTCTGCCTCTGTAATTTATACTCAAATATTTCACTACATTGGATTATTGAAGCTGTTATTTGCAATGAAATTACTTCCAAATAATTATCATTTTATTAATTCAGAACAATGCGTTAAGAGCTCATTATGAGAAAAGAAAGTTTTTCTCAAATACATCTAGTACTCATAATAATTAAGAGAGAGACTTTACTCATTAGAGAGAGAGAGAGAGAGAATATACTTATGGGAGACGGAGAAAGTGAGTGAGAAATTAATCATCAAGAGAGAGATTAAATTTACTCATTATATAAAAGGAGAGGGTGAGGGTTTACTCATGAGAGAGAGGGGGAGGAGAGTTTACTCATGAAAGGAGAGAGAAAGAGAGAGTGAGAAAATTTTCCAATAAAAGAGAGAGGATTTCCATGAATTCAAATAACTAAAATACCCTATTTTAAACCTAATCGAAGCAGAAATTCCAAATGGATTGCATTGGTACCTGATCTCACTGAGGAGTAGCAAATAAAACCTGAACAACCTCCTGTGAGAGACTTTTAGACTTATCTGGTTGTTCGGGTCATTTCCATGGATGATTCCTTAGACCACTAGTGGTAAGAACAGGAGTTTGAATCTGTAATTTTGCAACTTCTATGTTGATATGACGGTTTCTTGAAAAGAAATGTGTTTGACAGTATATCTAAGATACCATCATTGACTGCATAGAACAATCAGATGTGTAAATTCAGGGTCTCTTTATATACAGTTCAAGAGACAAAAAACATCCATGCAAAACTAACTTTAGTAGTAGTTTACCATGATAAAATATTTGGGCATATACACAATTATGAAATCTGAATTCAAATGAATGTTATTGAAAACAATATTTAAAGAAAACTTACTTCTCTTAATATCATCATAATTTTCCATTTGTAATATAATTTGATAGTTTTAAAAAAACTTAAGTATACTTTGTGACATTAATGTTGTAATGTACATGTATAAATGTACTGCTTTTGTAACTAGAACTTCTTTCATTTATTGATTAATTTATTTGATTAATCTCATTGGTTATGTGAAAACTCACATATTGAGTTATTTTTAGTTTTGTTTAAATATGTATAAAGGAACATGCATTTCATTTTTACTTTGATTTGTGTTAAAGAAAATATTACAGCTTATATTAAGGGAGGTAATTTAAAAAAAAGAACCAGAGTTCTTGTCAAAAAAAATAATTTGGACGTGGCCTGAAAATAAGCGTATATTTACAGTACGTTGTATTTGTCACGTAGGCCAGAGTGGAACCGTGTTAACCGATTTTGGTTATATAAGGTTTATCACAGGTTTCTTTTATTACCTTTTGTTCAGGATGAGATATGATTAGGCTTTGAAATGGTTATATCAACTGTTTTGCTAAGTTTTAAGTGTATTAAGAGAGATGTTTAAGGCTTAGAAGTTTAAACCTATAGTTTCTTTACATAGGGCCTTTTTATCAGTATACCTCAGTGTTGTCAGTGTTTCTCGGGATGCACGAGATTCAGCGATTTACAATTTATTGCACGATTCACGTGATATTGGTTTTTTAAGAGTAAATCATGGGGTTTTAGTATATAAGTTGATTTGTATGGAGCCTCAGTGTCAGATATCGATGGGAGCTACGGAAGATACCTAGTCCAGTCTAGAAAAATTACAACGGAGCTTGTGTGAGTAAAATTTATTTTGTATTTCATTTTTTCAGGTTGATATGAAGCTTAGATTTTATTTTAAATATTTATTTCGTAGATTGTTGTATTGTTTCTTCACAGGGAAACAAGTGTCCAATCGTATTTAATTTTCGGTAGTTTTTCTAAGTTTGGGTTCTATAAGTAGCAATGCAACATGATTTTTTCAAAACCAAAATAACAGTATCACTCCTTGCCAAATAATTGAAAACTGTTTTTAGAAAAAGTTGAAAACAAAAAAGTTATTCATGTTTAAGCACAAGTAATGTGAAGAGCAAAAAATGGCCTTTTTTCATAATTTAAGAAAAAAAAACAACCTGACATTATCATAATTAAAAAAAGGCAAATATCACCATCACAAATCATCTATAAACTTTAAAGCTTAAAAACATTGAAAATTGTAGAGGTGACTTACAAATTAGTGTTAAACTTCAATGTTTTTTACACAATCCACAACAAAATGCCCGCACCTTTTTTTCGCACAGTCACTAACCAAAGATAAAATGTCCACAGATGTAAGTAGGAAGTGAAACAGCAGTCTGGAATGAGAAAGATTGATAAAATATAAATAAACTGCAGCAAACAAATGAAACTAGAACTGTCGCCTAAGGGCTTACTAATACCCCCCCGCAAGTGTTTTTGTCAAACACGGCTTTTGAGCATGCAATCAGATTCTTGCATACAACACTCCATCTTAATACGTATATAGAGGACATATGTGCCAACTACATGGAAATCTAGTGATCCTTTGTAACACATACCTATGGATATACCTATGTCTATGGATAAATATCATTAAGATTCACTGAAATCTATCAATGGAAGAAAATTGTAAAACAAATACCATCAAAGGGACATATCTTTAAAACAGGGGGAGGGGGGGGGGGGGGGTAACCCAATGTTATATAGAAAAAGCGATACTACAATGTCTAAGGTTGAATGACAGCAAGTTTCATTGAAATCCCTCCAGTAGTTTAGGAGGAGTAGTCTGCAGAAAATTGTAAAGCAAAAATCATCAAAGGGGCATAACTATAAAAAAGGGAGGTAATCCAATGGGAGGAGTAGTCTGCAGAAAATTGTAAAGCAAAAATCATCAAAGGGGCATAACTATAATAAAGGGAGGTAATCCAATGTTATATAACTAACACATGCTTCTACAATGTCTAAGGATGAATGGCAGCAAGTTTCATCAAAATCCTTCCAGTAGTTTAGGCGAAGTAGTCCGCAGAAGTTTGTAATGCAAAAATCATCAAAGGGGCATAACTTGGAAAATAGGGGAGGTAACAAAATGCTATATAGATAACGCGCTGCTACAATGTCTAAGGATCATTGACAGCAAGTATCATTAAAATCCTTCCAGTAGTTTAGGGAGTAGTCCGCAGAAGTTTGTAATGCAAAAATCATCAAAGGGGCATAACTTGGTAATAGGGGAGGTAACTCAATGCTATATAGATAACGCGCTGCTACAATGTCTAAGGATCATTGACAGCAAGTTAATGCAAAAATCATCAAAGGGGCATAAATTGGTAAATAGGGGAGGTAACCAAATGATATATAGATAACGCGCTTATACAATGTCTAAGGATCATTGCCAGCAAGTTTCATCAAAATCCTTCCAGTAGTTTAGAAGGAGTAGTCCGCAGAAGTTTGTAATGCAAAAATCATCAAAGGGGCATAACTTGGTAAATAGGGGAGGTAACTCAATGCTATATAGATAACGCGCTGCTACAATGTCTAAGGATCATTGACAGCAAGTATCATTAAAATCCTTCCAGTAGTTTAGGCGGAGTAGTCCGCAGAAGTTTGTAATGCAAAAATCATCAAAGGGGCATAACTTGGTAAATAGGGGAGGTAACTCAATGCTATATAGATAACGCGCTAATACAATGTCTAAGGATCATTGCCAGCAAGTTTCATCAAAATCCTTCCAGAAGTTTAGGAGGAGTAGTCCGCAGAATTTTGTGTCTACAGACGGACGGACGGACAGACGGACGGACGGACGGACGGACAACCTGATTCCAGTATACCCCCCCCCCCTAACTTCGTTGCGGGGGGGTATAAAAATATATAATTAGTATCAATACTAGTTATCAATAGTTAATCAAAACTGGTTAAAATTGAGCCACGGCAGCTGAAAGTGAAACTAGACCCTCATAATGCAAAAGCTGCTCAATAAGAAAGTTAGTTAATTCTTCAAACTATTTAGGTAATAGATTCCAAAATGATATTATTATTTATTACATATATTCATGTTGACTAAATGCAAAATATATTAATTAGCATCTATGCAGGAAAAAATTGAGCCACGCCAGAAAATACCCCTATAATGGCTACATAATGTAAAAGCTACTGAATGAGTAAGTTCATTCGAATTCTTTTAAACTGTTTTTGTTAAAGATTCCAAAATGATACATGTAACAGCATGCAATGGAAAATGACATGAATGAATTCCTGAAAGCAGAAATATAGAGTAACAACTGCATCATGAATGCATAAATAAAGAGCCAACAACTGAATCATAAAAGCAGAAATATAGAGCAACAACTGCATCCTGAAAGCTGAAATACAGAGCAACAACAGCAAGCAAAGCAATGTGCAAATATGAGAATTGTCAACTTGGCCTGAACATAGAACTGAACACTTTTCTTACTTCGCTAAAAATCTTGAAACATCTTTGCGATGGCATCCATTCCATCCTGGCAAAGAGCTCAGAACAAAGGTTACACACATATTTACATGACATGAATAATTAATGCCCTCATGTCTATGAAACTAAGATCAGTTTACGCATATATCAGTCTTAACAAACTAATGACAAAACTGTAATCATAATACTTGTAGCTTATGTTTCATTCAATCACAATTTTCAGATCACCCTTTTCATAATCGCTCAGCAAATTATATGCATACACAGCTGATCACCATCGTATACCAAATTATACCATGAAGGGAATCCAGGAACAACACTAATCACCTTTCCACGATAGGTTGAGGCCGTGAATGTGTGGTCAACAGTCTTTCCCACCAAAAGTTGTCTCCCACCCACGTTTTGCTCTGATGTTGGTACTTGGGCAGCCGAATGTATCGGTTTAAGATTGTCTTTTAGCTCTTCTACTGAGAGGTCTTTATATTTACCACGTGGCATTTACTTAGTAACATTAAACACTTTTTTGTCATGAAACTGCTGCTTTAATACTGACTTACGGAATTTGAACTGAGCCTTAAAAGCTTTTATTACCTCCTTTTCCTTACCCCCACATGCCAAAATTCCATCATCCATCTGTTCATAACTTTGCCATAGCCCGTAAAAACAAATGTCGGCTGTCATATTTTCAGCTTTTTCCATCCTAACCCTTTCTATTCCTTCCAGTTCTATTTTCCTTCTTCTTTGCTCTTCAAGCCTTTGAGATGCAACTTCTTTCACTCTTTTCTTGAAATTCTCTCTGATTTCCCTGCCTTCCTTTCTGGACTGCTCTAGAAGTTTATCCCTCTCATCTTCTGGTTTTGTTGAAGGAATACATGATGTATGCCTCATTAGCCAAAATTGAAGCATTGTGTCTGAAGGAAATTAAGTGGTCAAGTTGGCCAAACACAAATTCGGGTTTTATTATGTTTTTAGCTCACCTGAGCACTTTGTGTGAGCTATTAGGATCGCCCTGCGTCCGTCGTCCGTCAACAATTTTCTTTAAACGACATCTCCTCTGAAACCACTGGACAGAATTTGATTTAACTTGGCAGGGATGATCCTTGGGTCAACCTTCACAAAAGTTGCTAAAATAAACTTGATCCATGTAGAACTCTGGTTGCCATGGCAACAAAATGAGAAAAAAAAATGAAAACTTTAAAAATCATCTTCTTCAAAACTACTGGCCAGATTTTAAAATAAATTGGTACAGATGTTCCTTGGGTCAACCTCTACCAAAGTTGCTAAAATTATTCCGATCTGTAAAAAAACATGGCCGCCAGGGGCGGGGCTTATTTGCCTAATATGTATATTGAGAAACCTTTAAACAACATCTCCTCTGAAACCACTGGACAGAATTTGATTAAACTTGGCAGGGATGATCCTTGGGTCAACCTTCACAAAAGTTGCTAAAATAAACTTGATCCATGTAGAACTCTGGTTGCCATGGCAACAAAATGAGAAAAAAAAATGAAAACTTCAAAAATCATCTTCTTCAAAACTACTGGCCAGATTTTAAAATAAATTGCTACAGATGTTCCTTGGGTCAACCTCTACCAAAGTTGCTAAAATTTTTCTGATCCGTAAAAAACATGGCCGCTAGGGGCGGGGCTTATTTGCCTTATATGTATATAGGTAAAACTTTAATCAACATTTCCTCTGAAACCACTGGACAGAATTTGATTAAACTTGGCAGGGATGATCCTTAGGTCAACCTTCACAAAAGTTGCTAAAATAAACTTGATCCATATAGAACTCTGGTTGCCATGGCAACAAAAAGAAAAAAAAATGAAAACTTTAAAAATCATCTTCTTCAAAACTAGTGGTCAGATTTTAAAATAAATTGGTACAGATGTTCCTTGGGTCAACCTTTTTATCTCAGGTGAGCGATTTAGGGCCATCATGGGCCTCTTGTTTTAATGATGCAGTTTCTTCCCTCAGCTGCTCTGATGGTTGCCAAAATTTCCCCCCTGGCAGATGCTCTGGGATCATTTTGAGAAGCATTTGTCTTATAGCCAGGAAAATATGCTGAAGCATTGGGCACACTACTTCATCTGTTCTTTCACAGGGTTCTATCAGTTTCTTATAAAGTTTGTTACCTTTATCACATTCTCCATTCATAAACTTCATAGTATGTTCTGCATCACCTGATGCTTTTTCCAGGAAATTAACCAACTCATTGTAATGTTCATTCATATCTAGGATCTGTCCTGGCTTCTCGATTAATCTCCAGAGTGGTGAGGTTATCAGCTTTGAAATGAGACCCAAGAGCTTTAGATCCTGCTAAATAAAGGTTTTCTTCACAATCAAGAGCTACAGCCTTCAGCAAGTCATTTGAGGTACCATGGACATTTTTCAAGAAATCTATTATGCTGTCTCTATGATAATACACTGCCTGTCCAATAAGGAATACCATATTAAACCGGTTATGTTTGAAACGTAGAATTTGATTGTTTTCATTTTTATTCTTTAGGTATGTTTTCCATGGCAAATGCGACACCATTTTTTTCATCTTCTCCGCGTGCAAAACATTTGCTTCTTGTACGCAACAGACGCAGTGTACCGCTTTCTGACTTATGGTATCTGTTCAACTCGGGCTTGGCTGCAGAACCTATTTCCTTTCCATCAAGATAGTTCTTTTCAAAGGTTTTCTGGCTGCTTCAGTCACATCTGCAATGCCAACTAGTAAATGTAACCCGCAGAAGAAATTGTTCATCTGACCGCACATTTTATTCTCATCTTCACTGCGCTGATCATAGTTGTCTATTATCTCTGGTAGCACTGAATTTCTGTATTCTTGTAACAGAAAATTAAAATGCTTCTCCGTACTTGCCCTGTCAGACATAGTGTTTTTAATGAGAGACAATAATTGAAAGCCAACTCCGAAGTCATTTTTATTCTCCAATTGTTTACAGTATGTTGATATGTCTTCAAGTATTACTTTAAGTGTCTAGAGTACATGCTCCACTCTTATTTACCATTTCTCTTAATCCAAGCAAGTATGAGTTATCAGAATCTGATACAATGTATGATTGATATGTATGTCCATACTTACTTTCATCTTTTTTACCTTTTAGTACATTTCCAATCTGCCTTTGGGCAATCGCAATTTTTCTATCAACAAATTTATCTACCACTTGTCTTGATGGTACACTGTTAATTCTTTTACCAAACAACTTACCCACTTCTTGTATGACAGGGCCAACATTACGTGTTGCAACTTTAAGATCAGTTAAGTGCATTGCGCACTCTACTAGCTCATTTGTATAACAGTTTTTGTCCTTGTCAAAAACAACATATTCTTCCTTGTCCTGAATCAAATCTTCAAGATAATCAACACTTGTGTTAAGTTCCACGTTATCTTTTTTTAATGTATCAACACTTTGCGATAAGTCAAGATTGTCTTTTTCAAGATTGTCAACTGTCTTTCTTAGACCCTCATTACTGATATTTGCTATTTTCAGCTCTCGTTTCACTTGATTTAATGCTGATGACATTTCCTTAATTTTTCTAACATCTGACCTATGCTTTTCAATTTTAGATTGAACAAGTCTTTCCATATTTTCAAACTTCTTTTTTCTTCTTCTTATTCTTTACTTTTTTCTCTCCTCTTTTAGTTGTGATATCACTTTACTGGTACATGTCGTTGGTTTACTTATTACATGTTCTTCTTCATGAATAGACGTAGCTGGTTTTGTGGTACTATGTCCACTATGTAAACTGACAGGAACAGTAAACACCTCATTTCTAAATAAGTCTCTTATTGTGCCCCCTTTTTTCATCATTGGTCAGAACTCTATGGTATTTTGCAATAGTAGCATTTATACTTATGAAACTTTCTTGACCTGTAACTTTTCCAATTGTTTTAGCAATGGTAATATTATCAAAGTTTTCATTTTTCCCAAACTGAAAAATTTCAAGCACTGCTCCATTCGTTAAAGATTTTATTTCCAATTCTGATGATCTAAATATGCCATCAACACAATGTCCCAATTTTGAACAAAACATTTTGTCTTTATGAAACTTACAGATAACACTATTATGTCTATATCAAATCAGAGAGGGAATATATCCCCTGTGACTCTTCCAGTAGTTAGTGTTTGTGTTTGTATTTCACCAGCACGTTCTCCATCAGTCACTAATTCTCCAGTATAAACAAAATAAAAGGTGTAATTACCTGATATTAATGTCTGTGATTCCCTGTTAAAATTCAATGCAGTCAATGGAAGTAACTCTTCACCATCAGTCTGAAATATATGTACAGTTTAACACCTTGTAATATCTTTAAATAGCATTATTTAACAGTTTTCTAATTATTTACATAATACATTATAAGAAGCTAAACAAGTTTACTATTAAGTTCAAGGTTAAGGTGTTATGTAGTATAATGCCGTTTTTCAACTGTGACAGTATTTCAGGCAGTTCACTGGACCATAGATCCCAAGCAATACCAGTATTTAGCACAACTCTTCCATAAGGTGTTTACTATCTCGTGTAATATGATATGACGGGCGGACGGACAGTTCCAAAACTATATGCCTCCCTTCGGGAACATAAAAATAGATATGACAATATCTAACTATATTTATAAATACCTCATTTGATAGTTATAAATATCAAGTGCATATTAAATTGTATTTCAAAAAATATGGAGTTACATAAAAATATATTAGTATCCATTTTCATAATCTTTAATGTCACCTGACATTCCACTGCACATAACTTACAGAAAAATTAAGAAATTCTTCCGGCTGATTGAAACGTGTTACTGCTGACAGGTTTTCGAATGTTAGCTGTGAGGGTCCTTCTTGCAAACTGAACTGTGCTACTGGTAGCAGGTTATCGAATGTTAGCTGTGAGGGTCCTTCTTGCGAACTGAACTGTGCCACTGGTGTCAGGCTATCGAGTGTTAGTTGCGAGGGTCCTAATAATAACTGTAAATCTGCTGTCTGCGGCAAGCTGCCTAGGCCTAGAGTATTGCTTGGCCCATAAATCTAACTCCCAGTTTCACCCTCAGTTTCACCGCTGCTCTATTATGAAAAAATATGTTCATTCACATAATAAAATGTAAGAGAAATCAATTGACAGCAAGTACTATACATAAAATATTGAACAAAATAGTTTGTCTTGATTGAATTTGTTGTTTGAATGGTGATCATTATCAAAAGGAAAGTTACATTTGTTTAAGCCATTGCAATGCTGGATTTGAATATGAAAAGCCTTTGCCACCAGCAAAGAGCCAAGTCAGCCAGCACAAAAAGGTGCCAACTGACCAGAATCTTTGCTTTTGGCTGCTCATTTTCCAATTTATGTCCTGAAATCCCTAAAAATGACAATGGATAGGTTTAAAAATTGAAGACAGACTAGTCCAATGTGGAAATTCAGTACTAAAAGGGTTAAGTGCTATCAAAAGCACTTTGATTTTATAATGCAAGAATGTTACTTTGTTTGTAACTCAGAACTGAGGAGACTACAGCCTGCCGTCAGTACAATTAATTTCATTTTAAGTTGACAAAAGAGGACATGGGCAGATATTTATACCTTTGTAGAACCACTGATCTTTTGCAAAAAAGCTGTATTGTGTAATGGTTCAGATTAATAAAAAAAATCTTTCTATATATTTAATATTCCTGGAGTGATACCAATTTACTTTTGATAGTTTTAATACCGAGAACTCAATATATTCCGGACTGGACTGTATTCCTTGACTGTATTCGAAGTAGGCGTAACAACTTGGTTCCTGCGTTTCCGCCTGACTATAGCTAGGCTGTTCTTGTAAAGAGCAGGCTGCAGAAGTTATACATGTTGTAACTGTGGCAGTAGTAATACAGTCTTCTGGGTCTAGGTCAATGTCACTAGCTGAAGCACCAAACAACTGAAAAGAACACGGAACACTCAGTTTTATTTTAACAAATTGAAACCGATTCATTTTCAGAAATTATACATGTACATTCCACATGATGATGCACTAAAATTTTAATGGCTTTGTAATTACTGACATGCCACATAAATATGTTAACTTTGTAAAAACAGTTTACAACCACCTGGGTACTTTACAAAGTTACTTGTTTACTAATACAACCAGTAACATAACCGTTCAACGATCAGACTCATCAGTAGATAAAGTGTGTTTTAATTATTTGATAACATTTCACTAATTCTGCTAGCATCTGGCAGAAGTTCTGGTATGTGTCATTGCTAAGTATCAATTTGATAAGTATAACTATGTAATGTTTGATCAATCTGCACAGTGAAAAGGCCATGCATCGATAAAAAAAGCATTAAAATAACGAAGATGATGCGATCAGCTGATAGCTTTTCAACCTACATCCGCCATTTTTGTTTTGGGTACGAAAAGACAAGGTTTCGCCCCAACCCATTTCGAACTTCAAAAAGCTTTAAATTTCTATACTTATACGGTAAATTACTCAGTAAAAAGTACCAGTCATAATTAGAATATACATCTGACTAGACATAGGAATAGATAAATCTGGCGTGAATGACCCTTTTCGACAAAATGCAGTCTCTTAAACTTTTCTTTTGAAGGAAAGAGGGGAAACAATTCAATTTTTTTTACAGGAACTTATGTTACAGATTCTCAGAGGTTTCTTCCCTTTGCTTATTTTGAGACTGGTTTATTTTATTCATTCCTTCATTGTGAAAAAGAGCGTATAAATGTGTAACCCATTCCAAGGTTGGGAATTTTCTGTTACTAAAAATAACTCCCACAGCGTCACCTAGCGGCTGTAGCATTGCTTCTATAAGCCGAGGAATCTTAAGTACATAGTTCTGCATTATTATGTATATTTGTAATTTTGAGAATAATTATGTTAGTTTATAGATTTGTCCTTAATTTTTGTTATTACCTGAATATACATGGAAGCATTTGTCCAACAGTATTTGTTTGTAATTAAGAAATGTGGAGTTGTATGGAGTATCTGTCTGGTATATAATTGCTAACGCGGACGGTTCTCTGTTTTTAATGCACTTATGTAATTAAGAAATGTGGAGATGTATGGAATCTGTTTGGTATCTGTTTGCAAAGGCAGTTCTCTGCGTTAATGCACTTATGTAAAACCATAATATTGTTGTATGGTATTACATGCACGTATACCAGCGATTTGTTATTTGGTATGAAAGTAGTATAATGAAGTATTACAGTGTCTGCACTTTATATTTGGTGTTATAAGTAAATTAGTAAATTTATTGTTTGTAGCCGTATTTAGTTGGGGCATGGTGCCTATGTAAGCTGGATGGTCACAGTCGATACGGGACCCCATTGGTAGACTACATCGCAAGGACGGGAGAATCTACGTATGCGTCATATGGACGACAGAGTGTCTCCGGTGGACTAAGTAGATCGCATTTACTGAAGGGACAGCGACGACAGGAAGTCGGCCCAGTGTTCATCGATAAGAGCACGTGATATAGTTTATGAGTACTGTGAATTTAGGAATCATTTTGTGAGTGTGGCACATTGAAGTGCGTTCATATCAGTAAGCCATTGTGTAGGTTAATATGCGGAGTGAAGACAGAACATTCAGTGCAGCTATTATTGTACCAACAGATAAAGAAACAGTTAGCCGGCAGTTATTTCCTCAATATTCTTTAATTCTTTTTCTTATTTTATCATTGTATATATTTTTATATTAAATATAATTTTAAAGAAAAGTTGTTTGGTATTTATTCTACCTTAGAGTTGTCAGCCCTTGGTCATTTTGTTACAGTTCTGTTTAATCATTATTCTTCTGCTACTCACTGTCTAATCATATTTCAAGTTTCAAATCAATACCTTGAATATTTGAGGAGTAATGTTCTGGAGAAAAAAATGATATAAAATAAAGGGAAATAAACACAAATTGAACCAGCACTGTTATGGTTCTTAGTAAATGCACTGCTTCAATTTGCATCATATTATGTTTCCAGTTTCAAGTTTTGTTATGAGTTTTGCTCCCAACAAAAATATTTAAAAAAGGGCAGATAAAACATACTTGGTAGAATTATGGATGTTGGTCACTGCACTTTTGCTAGTCATCTACTTATATATAAAGTTTCAAGTCAATACCTTTTTCAAATATATAGTAAAAATGTTATTATCTAGACAGAAATTCGTTGTAAAATTAATGGGAGATGATTAAAAAAGTAATCAGTGTAGTTTACGGATTTTAGTTATTGCCGTAGTTCTTTATAATTTAAGTTTCATGTAAATATTTTGAATAGTTAAAAGGTTATGCTCCCGACAAAAATTGAAAACTAAATGGGGAGATAATTTAAAAATTGGGCCAGGTAGAGATATGGTTCTTAGTCACTTCACTTCTGCTCGCCACATTCTATTCATATTGAAGTTTGAAGTCAATACCTTTTATAGTTCTCAAGTTATGTCCAATGTTAAAGTTGCTGACAAACCAAACAGACGGGGAAAAACAAATATGCCCCCGATCACAGATCTCAGGGGGCATAAAAACACGGGTTTCCGGTTGCATTCCAAACAGCAAGCTTTGCACTAGGATTTGTATATGAAAAATCTGATTGTCGTGTCATTGCCATGTCTTTTTCTGCAACATGTGAGAGCGATGATTTATTAATCTGAATACAATATAGATTACCAATATCGTTATGTGGGCTCGAAATACCATTGTATTAGGAGACAATATCACACAAATTCAAAAAGGCCATGGATCCACCACACACGATCACGATGTGGGTACTTACAGGGGAGATTACTGTAGTTCAAGTGAGGTTTGCTCTAGATCGCATTTCTTTCCCCTGTTAAGTATTCGGTAGACACTCATTGTGCCCGCAAAAATAAACCGCTGCGCTATCTTATCTGTGCACTTTCGCTAAAAGAATCAAGGGAAATGAACTACGTTCATCATGGCTGCTCCCTTCGCAAAACGTCGAAATCGTCTACGAAAAGTTGATTTTTTTCGATAGCGTTGAGTAGGCACTCCATTTGTGCATCTTTAAGAGGATGCAGAAATCTCAAACTCTTTGCGATTTCTGATATTAGTTTGACTGAATCCGCCATTGCTAGAAGTGAAAGTTACGATGCTTTGCAATCTATTAGTAAATGATGTGCTCATTTGAGAGATCTATTTCTGCTAGAATATGTCTGAAATAAATTTTCGGTATGAAAAATAATTGATCTATCCGAACTAAATTATTTTCATGTAGATAAACAACGGATTATTTCGTTGCGCAAACTTTTAGCATAATCGGGCATGCATTTAGAAAAAGCCAAATCGGCTCCGTGGTGCGTCAATGTGTAGAGGATTGACGAGGGACGTGACGTCACCTCTACATGGTTAAGGCAAGTAAGGATTCTTCTGATTATTACATGTAATATCTTTTTTTTTAAATTTATTATTTATTACCTACGGGTATCTATTCAATTTTTAGCTCACCAGAGCACAACGTGTTTAAGGTGGGCTATTAGGATCACCCTGCATCTCGCCCGCCCTTAACAATTTGCTTCGAATATCTCCTCTGAAACCGATGGAAACCAACAAAATTTATTTTAGAAACTTAGAAAATCTTCTCCTCTCAAACCATCGGTTAGAATTAAATTTCCTTTGGCACAAAGTCACCTTATAGTGTTCTACCATAACTGATAAAATGAAGTTGATCCCTTAAAGATGAGGCCCCTTGGGGGTTGGTTTATATCATTATATACTCAATATATAGTAAATTTCAAAATACTTCAGTTAAACCATTGATCAGAATTTTATTTCATTTAGCACAAATGGTCACCTCATGACTGTCTACCATAATTGCTAAAATAAAGTTGATCCCTTGAAAAAGAAAAAAAAAAAAGGAGTCACGAAGGGGGTTATCTGGTTTCCTTATATACTCTATATAGAAAATTTAAAAAATTTTACCTTCTGGATCTAATGTTCAGAATCAGTTGTATTGCACCCATGATTACCATAAAGATTCATACCATAATTGCGTGAGCATTTTCGATCCTTTGTAAATTGAGGCCTCCAAATGATTGACTAACCTAAGAATTCTTTGTATCTGAAATTTGAATCTAAATGCTGCTGGAAGAAACCAGGTAAAATCAGGTGACTTGAATCGTTTTAAATAAGCTGATATACTCTGGTGAGTGAGATAGGCCCTCTTGTTCTTTAAAATATTCATCAAATTATTCTAAACGCACAGTTTGTTTAACTTATGCGCTTTTTTGTAATCAATGCCAACAAAATTTAAATTCTTATGAAACGGTAAGTACCATGCCTATACGTTATAACGTTTAGAATAGGTCTTGTAAGTTTTCAAATGCGCTTTACTGTTCCTAGATACTTCCGATTGTGTACAGAGATTTAGAAACACAATCGGAAGTATCTAGGAACAGTAAAGGCGCATTTGAAAACTTACAAGACCTATTCTAAACTGTTATAACGTATAGGCATGGTACTTTTGGTCGTTTCCGTTTGCCTCAAGTGTGTACCTCTGCATGCCGTGCTTTAAAATATTGTTTGAATTTTCTTAAAAAATAAAAAACGTAAAACGGAGACAATGCGTACATCTTTGGAAAGCTTATTAGCTGGTGCGGTCAGTAGGCTATGTCTGAAATTTCGGAACTTTATAATATTACTGAAATATGAAAAAAACTTGCCCGACTCGTGCAGATTCCGGTGTGTACGTTCGCATTTGAGTTTCAAAATGTGACTTCGCAAATTTGGCTTCCCACACTGTTTTAAGATTGGATTTAAATAAAGTTTGACTTTAGCATTGTCCCTAAGTTACTGAAGGGTTGTTGGAAATAAATTTTGAGGTTCAATACAGTATTGTGTAGCTTTTAAACCATGGCAAAATGTTAAAATTCAACCTTTCAGACGTCTTTGTGCATTACCCTTTGCAACAATAGACGATCTCATTATGTTTGGGGTAATTTTGCACAAACACCACTAACGCACAAAGTTTATGGTTCTAGTATGGAGCTAAACACAATTGCAAGGTGTGGTCGTCCGTTTTGCTATTAACTATTTTATTTACCGCCAGTCCTTTGTGTGATTGACAGGTACATTTTAATCTGAAGCTTATGTGTGCTGAATTTCCCGCCATTGCATATACACACGAGACTTTTAACGTAACGTCACACGACAGATTCTGGCAGAAGATGGGAGGGGAGCCAACACTAAGTAAACTTTCTTCACAGATTCTAACCTATACGTGTCGCGAACAAGAACCAGGTCGCTAGCTTGAAGGTCACATCTAAGTCGGCTGGCCTTAAAATCGTGTCCACGGTGTAATTTTGTCGTGAAAGGTCATGTTTTGAAATAACCTAGCACAAATGATCCCAGCGGCGTGATGATGTATTGCGAACAAAAAACAAGTTACTAGCTTGAATGTCAAGGTCATAGAAGTTATTTGATTTTAAAATTTGTGCAAGCAGTCATGTCCGGGTTGTATCTTTGTTGTGTATAATGATATTCATGTTTTGAAATCACTTGGTACAAGTGGTTCGTAGAACAAGACATTGTGTTGCAAACAAGAACCAGTCACTTGCTTCACGGTCAAGGTCACAACAGTCAGTAGACCTTAAAATCATGTCTGGGCTGTAATATTGTTGTGTATGGTCGCGTTTTGAAACTTGACACAAATTATCCCTAGGACTAGGCAATGTGTTCCAACCAAAATAAGATTGCTATATTCAAGATCAGGGTCACAGTACTCAGTTGACCTTTAAAATCTGTGTAAGCAATTGTGTCCGCCTTAACTTTTTGTGTGTTGCACCTGTCTCAGTGTATGTGCTATGTTGTGTCAGCGTGTCCCGGTTGTAACTTAGTTGTGTATGGTTGTATTTTGAAATATCCTGGCACAAGGGATCCATAGGACAAAATAATGTGTCGCGACCAAGAACCAGATCGCTAGTTTGAAGTTCAAGGTCACATCACTTTTTTGAACAAAGGATCACAGCGATCATTTGATCTTAAAATCATCTGATTATGTTTCCAGTTTTTCATCATATTCAGTGACAAAAATGTATCAAACTAATAAACAAATTGGCGAGGTATTCGAATATCTCTCGAATGTCTGGAATATTCTGGCTGGTTATCGATTTAGATTTCGAACAAATGTGCCATTACACATTGTGACAAAGTTTGATGAAGGTCGGTATATGTTTTCTGAGTTAACGAGCGGAGAGTGTTAATTTTGCAATTTTCATGAACTCAATGCTTGTAACTCCGTACTGCCTGAGACATTCTGGCTGGTTATCGTTTTAACCCCGAGATTTTTTGGAAATACAAATTCTGACTACGTTTGGTAAAGATCTGTACATGTTTGTCTGGGTTAGAGAGAGAGTCGCCGCCCGCCTCGGGTGAACTATGAAACGGAACCATGCAACTTTTCTAGATAATTAATATCGTGAACTTTGATAATACAAGGTGCTCTACAAAACAGAAAAGGCTTTGAGTACAAGTTTCTTTTTAACTCACCTGAGCACTTGTGAGCGTCTTCGGGGCCATCTTGGACCTGATGTTTTTTTCTACACCTTATAATAAAGTCACGGTTAGCGCCGTGTGTATATTATTGTTCCCTTTTCTTTTTTTAAAAGGTGTCCTTTGGCGTTTACATCAAACTTTTTTTTCTTGTATCAGGATACCGGATTGAAATAAAAACTAAACATAACGTTATGAATAACTGCCGAATACTATCAACTGGAAAGGAACTTTTTTTCCTGATTTGTGTCTTAAGCTCTGATTTACAATCATTTAGCTCCCAACGTTGTCTTTTTGGGTCCCGGTGAATGACTCTTTGATGTTTTCATGTACGGTACACCTCATTCCATGTCTTTTATATCTCTAACATAGTAGTCTTAGACCAGAGAGGGCAAGTTAAAGTCTTAGATGATATTGCATTTATCTCATCTTATTGTTTTAGAATTGTATTGTAAAACGTTCATAAATATCTATTATTCTACTTCTTTTTATCAGTTTAACATTGATTTACATCAAAGTCCAAAAAATGAAGTATGAAACATGTTAACATGTATCATAGTGAAATATATATACATGACACACAAAGAGAGACTATGGTTGATAGAGGTATAGCTTAATTAATCCTAAGCTAAAGGGTTGATAGGCCAGAAACTATCAGAGTTCTTACCTTGTTCTAGGTAGGTCGATACGTCGATGTTATTGGTTTGTTGTTTGGGGTTGTAGATCGTCAAGCTGGCAAATATGGCGGGCTAAGTTGATCTGCCGGAAGACGCTCTACGTCACACAGAGCACACAAAGTGATGACGTCACCACACTTCTCCCCGTCCTAAAAGAGGCCTCACACACGTCCTGGTTGTAGGGGGTGGTAGGACGGGTCTGGGTTGTGGGAGTTCTTCCGGCGTTAGAGACAGGCCCTGGGAAAGTCTGAGACAACCCCAACTGCCCCTAATGGATCCACCATGTGGTGCCTGAGACACCGACTTGTAGTTGTCTGGGAGAGGGGCATGAGACACCTCCCTAGCTTCGCTGTCCGTCCCAATGAGCCCAAGGCGGCCCAGAGGAACCCTTACTCGTAACCTACGAGTCAACCGAGGCCGGGGGCCTACGGTCGACGTACAGGCGCACAGCATTAGCTGAGGCCCGTTCAAGGAGTTCCAACCAGGGAACCCCCAACACCTCTCCAATCTTGGCCGCCGTCATCCCAAGGAGAGCCGGGGTCGACCTCTTGTAGCCGCTGGGCGCGAAGTACGGGCTGTCCGTCTCCAGCAGCATACGGGTCGGGTCCATCCCCTTGAGTGCCTCCAGCTGGCCTGGGTGCTGGAACTTGGCGGCGACGGCGGTGACTCCGAAGTAGGTGTTCGGGAAGCACTCCAGCCACTGGTCCATCACAGCCCGGGTGCCGGTGAAGCAGTGGAGATGGATCAGACGACCCCGTCCAACCACAGACTGGGCTGCCAACTGGAACAGAAGAGACAGAATTGCCTCATCTGCAACGGGGGTCTGGCTCCTACAGTGCAACACCAGCACATGGTGGGGCTGCAGGGCGGAGAGCAGCGTCTGGAGCTTCCAGATCTGGTTGGCCCAGGTGTAGGGATCCTCGCTGCGGTCTAGGCCAACCTCTCCTAGTCCGACCACCTGCGGCTTAGACAGGAGGTCCCTTAGGGTCTTCAGATCTGCTGGTGATGCCTTCTGCTTCGGGTGGAGCCCGACAACAACCGACACCCCCTGGTCTGTCCACAGCCGGAGTTGGTCCTCCGTGGGGTAGGTCTCCGGGTCGCAGAAGACCCCAGTGACCCGTTCCACTGCCACCTCATACGGCTCTGCTGCGGCACGATGCTGGCAGATCTTCTGGAGAGACGGTTCCCTAATTCCCAAGTCCCTCATGGTCCTGTCGAGATGACAGTGGCTGTCGAAGGCCTTGGGCAGGGAAGGCAGCAGGTCTTTGTGAGACTGAACTGCTTCCTCAGACTCTCCGCTTGGTGGGGTTCCAGCATGGAGATCAGCAGAGTGAGTGATCTCCAGTGGAGCAGGGCGGTTAAGTGGTTGCCGCTGGCTCTCACCTTCAGATCCTCGGGCACTGAGACTCCGAATCCCTGGCAGAGGTCCCCCATCGAAGTCCTCAGCTGAGCTGACGGCTCCTCCTCCGTGTTTAGGGCCATTAGGTCAAGGTAAGCCACCAAGTCCGTGAGGGAGCTGTGGTGTCCCAGGAGCCACCGTGCCACAAACTTGAGGGCTCCAATCCTCCGACAAGAGATGTCGACCCCGTCGAAGGCGAGCTGGAACACCCCAGGGATGTGCTCCGCAAAGGCATGCGATGCTGAAAACTCCCCACGGCATTCCCTTGTAAGGGGTTACTACCCGGCCTCGCTGGTAATGGCCGGTGTCTTCTTCGCATGACATACCCTTATTATCAGGATGAACCACACAGGATTCTGGATGGTTTTGAGCAGGAAATAATGGGAACTCAAGTCTGGTGTAGTGTGACAATAATAAACTTTAATGATATCCATTTATCTTTTGGTCACACCAATAAATAATAATTATGCAATTGTAACAACAGCAACTGTAGCATCATCAATGTATGATATCTTTACATGTATATAAAACACCAGCAGTGGTAGCTTAATCATCTTTTGGTACCTGCTAACATGATACATCAACAACAGCATCTAAATTGTCATCAAATTCCAATATTTAATACAACAGCATCAGCTTCATAGACAGCAAAATCATCTTAGATGTTATATGACAGTTACTTTATCTGGAAGGCTACAAATATCTTAATCATCTTGGATGTTAAATAAACAGCAACAGCCATTGTCATCTGGTGAAGTAATAATTCTGGAACATCAATAGTATAAAAGGCACATCAATGGGGAACCGAGCCTATGTAATGGGATCTTCTTCTTCACATGGATATTTCTATCTTAATAACTTACATAAACTATAATATTGCAGCTTTATAGAGTACCACAACTTCTAGTAGACAAATAACCAGTGTAAGAAGTCCTATTTCTTCTTAGAATTGGAAAAACACCATACAGGATTGTGCAGACTGACCCTCAAGTGGTACTTCATTGTAGGAATGTATTTGTATGAATACTGGTAACAGCTATATATAGTTTTACAACAGCATGTTTACATCTCTTAATTATTATCCAAAAATAAATAATTATCTTTATTATATTAGATAGATTGTTATTTCTATTACAACTTCAGTACTCTAGATACTTTGATTTACTCAATAAATAATCTGCTTCAAGTCGTCTGGATTATGTTTTTGGAACGACCAGTACCTTGCGATATGATCAAGAAGAAGATTTGAAATTGTGACGTCGCTCATATTTATAAACTTTGAGGGAGCGTCACGTGACAGTACAGACCAATCAGACTACAGGTTTACAACAGGCCTAAGTGATGCGGCAGAGATACATTCTTTGAAATACTTATCTAAAATATAATATATTCTCAGGCTCTTGACTTATAAGACAACTTAGATATAATTATTTCAACAATACAGAAAAAGCCGGGGCTAAAAGTCATAGCGTATGAATATGCAGACGAATTATCTTGCGCCATAAAGATATAGTACAAAAATGGTTATTCCTAACAAATACATCAAATTTACATTAACTTCAGACTGGCTTTTTACTAATTTAATACCAATTATATCTTCTTAAAGTTCTATAAGGTTCTGTGCACTAATAAAAGAAAGCCAGTGATTAACAGGTATAAAAATGGTCCCAAAGTCACAATGCCGCTCGATTACGAACGCCGATGTTGATGTTGTGATCTACGATGTTAAAGTGTCCTCTGGAATCAATCTTTTGATGTCAATGTTCATTTTGGATGATGTGGGTGATAAGTCACAGTCTAACATTTACTGGAATGTGCCCTGATAACAGTCTCTTGGAATTATCTTCCTTCATAAACTCTCATTACTTGACACTTTGTAACAGTTCGTGAAATGGATACACAATGATTCTAGCGATGTAAACACAGTTTAAATGAGGTAAGAGTCCATTTCCCTGAAGATCCAGAAAGACAATAGGCAATAAAAGTCCCTTAGATACCTAACACTATAATTAGTTCACTAGTAAATAGTTCATATGTGCCCAAACACAATTGTCACCGGTTTCCGCGAAAATAAGATTCACTTGTAATGGTGGTTCCATTACACGCTCCACCTTAAAGAATCAAATACTCCTGTATTTACACAGTCCATATGGTTACAAGAAAATATATGTTGAGCACAATTAACTAATTAAATGTAACATAAGTGTCCTTTGGTATCACTGTTTGACTAAAGTCCATATAATCACAATACTTTTATCACAATTACAGTTCCATATGAAATTTTCTGTAGAATTAATAAGATTTATAAAGTCCATAATAACATCAGTGACTTTTTAATATAATTAAACCTTATTTTTCCCCCAGGCAATGATATCCTAGATAATTCTTAATAAAGTCTCATGTTTTTTTTTTATATGTGCCTATGCTTATAAACGCAACGGGATGTGCTTTACTTGTTTCAACAATTCCTGGTATCCCGGGTGAGAAGATGAAGACAGATGATGATTGGAATAGTTTGATGAAGTCGCTGGCCGCCACTACTTCTTTCCCTAAAGCAATGTACTTTAGCAACCGGAAGTTGGCATGTCTGGCGCTTGATTCTGGGCAAGTTGTCTGTCGTTCAGAAGATCCTTGGAGGGCCAGAAAGTTAAAGGCATCCAGTAGATACTGACGGTTAATAGGCATATCAAACCAAACCCCCAAAGACGTGACAACAGTTTCAAGAAGAAGAAGCCTGGCGTCTGCCTCCATACTTTGCCAGTTAACTGGAGGCCATGTCTGGAAGGGTGAAGGTAATGGCAATTGGAGGGTATGGCGTCTCCAGTCTCTCCTGGCGGGTGGAAAAAGGGGAATACTTCCAGTCATGAGAAGCTTGCGGGCTTTGAGAGCCAGTGAAGATTGAGTGTCAGTCTGTCTTTGTGGCGGCATGATCTTCTTAAGTGAGCACTCTTGTCGGACAGGAGAGGATGGCTGACTAGCTGGTAAAGATTCAAAAACAGATCGAGTGGATGGTGAGGTGACTGGAGGAAGGAGGGGCAAATCTTGCTGGTTTGAATGAATGGAGTTGGTTGAGGTAGAAGGAGATGCAGCAACAATGGTGGCTGGTAAAGACTGGGCTGTGAGATCTTGCCTAGATGGCGAAATGCAGGCAGGTAAAGATGGTAGTTTCAGTGAAATTTCTGGAAGAGATGTTGCTGGCAGTGGAGAGACAGGCTCATCAGGAAATAGTTGCTTGCGATGATGGTCGCCGTCAGGCCCTACTGATTGAAGTGGTTCCTCAAGCATTGGAAGATCTTTAGGGGAGTTTAAAGGTGTGAGAGGAGAACATTCTCTTTTTCTCTTGGCTGGCGGTGTGGAGGGAGGCTGGTGAGCTGGTGACCAATGACTCACTCTCCTCCACCCTTAGGAGCTTAGCTTCAGAAAGATTGTTGGCCTTTAGAAAACGACTTACATCTTTCTCTGAAGTTTGCCAGGAACTTGGTAGCACAGCAGATGGTGCCTTTGAGGGCATCATCCTCAAGAACTTCTCCCTCAATCGCTGCTCCTCTGATCCAAAGGATAATCGACAGAGGGTGCTGTTCTCCTCGAAGATGACACTCGTCTCCTCTGGCCCCAGTTGGATGTCCAGGATCTCAAACATCTGGGGTTTGGTTGGAGAGTATTGTTCCCTGGTTTGGGTGTAAGACAGGTTGGAGTTTGGACCATGCCTGTCCCAGCCCCGTTGCCATTGATCAACTGACTTTGTTCCTGGATTCTTCAGTACAGTCTCCTTCAGAAGTGTGGCCACTTTACCAGTAGGTGGCATTGCAGAGAGGCACGTCCGGAAAGCCCTGGGGTCAACAGCCAAGTAGAAGCATTCGGCTTCTGATGGCAAGTCAAGCTGATGCCCTCTGATGACACTGCGGTGCTCTTTCTTTAAGTGAAGGCGAAAATCTAGGGGTCGTCTGAAGGGCTTGGTTTCCTCGCACCAGGGACAGACCACCTTCGTGAACTGATGGACTCTGCTCATGAAGTGGTTCCTCAAGGAGTCAGCCTTGGAAAACATCTCTCCACACGACCAGCATTTGTACGTCATCTAGAACATAAGAGGTTTTAACATCTGGTCATAAGAAAATGCATAGCTAGGTCCTGCATAATAGTTGAAATACATCGGTAATAAAGTTGATATGTGGTAAAGATCCCGGGACATAGGCTCGGTAGAAGGAACATGGATAACAAGTGAATATTGGTTGATATTCTTCTAGATCCCTGCAAACCAGTTGATAATATTATGCAGTATTTCTCCAAACATCAGGGTTGGCAATCTACAAACTATTTCTCTAGCGATCACTAATATGGTAAGTCATGATATCAACAAATTCAGCAAAATGTAGGATGCATCTGTTCAAAGTATTGGCTAAAGCTGGGCTGGTTCTCCACAAGGTCAATAAAGCTGAAATTAAGGATATTGATATGTAATGGGAAATGTAAAAGGGCTTCTGGTTTCCCATCTGAAAAGGTACACGGTATCTCTATGCACAACAGGGATGGTTACATCTGCACTGGTTCCCCTCGCCTGGTCAATATTGCTGTAACAAAGGATATTAACAAACTCTACAAGTCGTAAAGGGACGCCTTGTTTCCCACCTGTAACAGCTACAAGGCTAGTTAGATACCTAACACTATAATTAGTTCACTAGTAAATAGTTCATATATGCCCAAACACAATTGTCACCGGTTTCCGCAAAAATAAGATTCACTTGTAATGGTGGTTCCATTACACCCTCACTGGACACCTCCGGTGCTGAGCAACCTTTGGTGGGGCTGTTACCTTCGGTGTTGGTGGTTGGGCCTCCGTCACCTGGCGAACGTAGAGCCGCTTCGCCTCAGGCCTGTAGCTGTGGTCCCTAGGTGGGTGAGCCTTCTGAGGGTCGGGACGGCGTTCACGTTGGTGCTGACCAGCCCCGTCTCTGAAATGGGCGTGATGTCCATGTCCAGACTTGTCCTTGGGATTGTGACTATCCCTAGGCCGGTCATCGGGACGGCGGTCCTCTCTCGTCGAAGTTGCTGAGCAACTCGGCACCTCCTCTGATGGGGACTTCTCCTCGTCCTGCTTGGGGCGGGCCCTTCGCCTCCTTCTCCTCTGTGTCAGCTTCTCGGGTGCAGGGTCGGACAACACCTTGGCGTAAGATGGCCTAGCAGATGTTGAGGCGACGACCGTAGGGGCTGGAGTCTCCACAACAGAGGTTGGGGTCTCCACAACCGGGGCTGCAGTCATCACAGGTGCTGGGGCCACCACGGTGGTTTCCTCAGGTGGTGGGCGTTGCTGACCCTTGACGGGGCTGACAGGCTTGCCTCTAAGGGGGGACGAGCCCGGAGTACTCCCTAACAGAGAGTCCTCGACGGGCGTATCCACCTCCATATCGGCCGCTGGCGCCAGGAGACTGTCATCAGGGTCCTGAGAACCCACGTTTCCAGCTCCTGCGTCAGCCTTGACGGTCTGTAGAGCAGGATCACTCTGCAGACGGACGTCGGTGCTGGGCTTAGCTGGCTCGTCGGTCCACTCCACCATCTGTACCTTTGGCAGAGGGAAGACATTCCGACCAATCCAGCTTCGGCTCCGGAACTGGAGGGAGTCCAGTGCACGGACGAGCTCCAACAGCCATATCTCGGATCCGCGGGATTTCCCGAGCTCCACCTGGTCGCTGAGAACCTGGGTGGCCTCATTGGAATTCCCTGACCCTGTCACTAGCTGAGCCAGTTTCAGGGCTGGAACCAAGGCGCGTCGATCAGTCTCCTTGCGGATGGTCTGCAAGGGGTCCGTCATACCTGATCAGCTTCCTGCAAAAGCAATAGACCCTATCATCACCCCTAGCGGGCTTCGAAACCTCATCTGGGTTTTTCTTCCAGTGTGCAATCCACTGAGGGATCTCACGGTCTCTGCAAAGTTTGAGACGGTCGTGGTTAGCCACAAAAACAGAGTTCCTGAGCTTGACCCGGAAAAGATGGGAGGACAGTTTTGCAACAATCACTCCAGGCCCTTTCCATTGAGGGGACAGTTTCTTAAACTTGCCCTTCAGCACAGCAGTATCGAGGAGGTAAACTGAGTCACCTACCTCGAAGTTTCGTTCCATGATGCGGAGGTCATAATTGCGTTTCATCCTTTTGGATGTCGCCTTCATGACCTTTCGGGCGGTTTCATGAGCTCTCTCCATTGTGGAGGTGAGCTCTTTCACGTGCTCCTCCGGGGACAGATGCTTACC
>CM037780.1:75894150-75928526 GCA_021229015.1 Solen grandis | reverse complement strand
AGGAGTTCAGTGTATAATATAGGGAATATAGTTTTTTTATGAGTAATATATTGTAGAGTTATACACATTGATAAGTTCAGATGTGCAGTAATCTAGTCACAAAGGCTGTATGCTTGAGTGGTAAATTATAAAGCTTCTGAGGGCGACACCATTAGTTATTCTGTGATACATCACACATTTCTGTCCATTATAACACGTTTACAAGATAGCCAAGTTTTAAAAGGGATACAAATTTTATCACGCTTTTACTTAAGGAGTTATGCATGTCATCTTTGAACCCTACATTAGTATATTTAGTTTATTGTGTTAGAATGGTACTTTTGTGTCGCATTGTAATGCCTCTACACTAATAATTTGGAGGCTACATGTTTGGAAACTGTCACAGAAATGGTTAACTATAAAGTACCAATAAGAGATGTTTTGTTTTTTTGAAGATGAAAAACATTCATATTTATAAGGGTGCCATTTTATGGTGGTAATATATGCTTGACTGTGGATCTAGTGGTTATGGGTTTGAATCCCATATTGGCCAAGGATTTTCAATGACACTTTCAGGTGCTAAGTAATGGTCCAACCCAGCAATCGTCAAGAGGGATTAGTATAAGTTGTAAGAACATGTTTCCCAATCAACATAAAATAATTGAGATTAAATTAAACAATTCTAAAAAGATTGATTTTATTATCTTTTCTTTCACTGGTTGCTCTTCCCAGGTTCTATGACAAGTGTATGACGAAGAGAACCAACAATGGTGAGGATGTCCTACACAGTCCTAGTCTGGTGCAGGCCACACTTCTCCTGACCAACATGGGGCTCCTGCTGGTGGACCGTATCCTTCTCAGGATCATCCAGTCTCCACGCAAGACATTGTCAGACACTCTACTGCATCTGTCAGCCATGGGCCATGTGGCTGCTACTTCATCATTTCTTGATATTGATTAGAATTTTTTGCAACTAATCAAATTGCTGCTTATGGAAATGAGTACCCTTCAGTAATCTAAATTGGTAAAATCTAGTAGATAAGAGAATATCTCATTTACACAGAATCCTCAAGACTGTCATTGTGCCTTTGTTAAAATAGTAGCTAATCAAAAATGGAAATCTACACATGTCGTCATAGGGAAAGGCTGTTGTAAGAATCCAGAAATTCCCTCTACATCATGGCATGGGTGTGCTTCTTTCCAAGTAATCGATAATGAGTAAATGTAAACTAATAATTGCCAGCGCAATATATGAAAACTGATGGAAAGATTTCCTGACATTGCTCTCAGGGTCCAAGATAAAAAAATTTGGGCAAAGGGTATTTTATGCCTTAAATATTTTTAGAAAGGATAATCTGACTTTCAAGATAGCAGTGTCTATCCTAGGACGTGTGATAGCTGGATTCACGCATATTTTTCAAAGATCCCACATGAATTACAATAATGTGGGTGAAAATCCCGCGTAATGTTCAACAATGAAAAAAAAAAGCAAAAACGGATACATATCACTAAGCACTCTTCCACCACTAATTGTCACCAATATATTGATTCCACGATGTTTATTAATCATTGTATTTGTTTATATGTACACCGGGCACCGGTCGGAATAAGTCATCCGAATATAACCAAACGAAAATATTTTTGCGAGTAAGACCTTTGACGCTGTAACTCAGTAAATGCTTTTCGCTTAAAATATCTGAATTAACCAATCTATCAGTCGTTCAGACGAAATGTCTAAGAGAAGAATTACTGATTTCTTCACTAAATCTTCTGAAAAGACGGCATTAATCAATCCTGACAACCAAAATATCCCTTCTACTTTCGATATAAGCGCTAGTGAAAATAAATATGCGGAATTTAAACCAGAGAGAATCTTACAAAGAATGTAGCACACCTGGTCCGTCAAAACTTTAAAAAAAAAAGTATGTGATTCAAACCATTTGGTTAAAAGAATGGCTGCGGCTTAATAAAAATGAAAAAAAAAAAGAGATATGTAAGCTCTATATTTAAAATAAAATGATTTATTTGTATTTCAGTGTAATCCCCTCTTATTTAAAAAAATCTCCCCTGTTTTTTAATGGTAGCGGGGAAAATCCCCCCATAATTTTGAATCCTGGGATAGACACTGAGATAGTATTTCTTTTGTAGTTTAAATAGTTAATTATTTTACTAATTGAACTACTGAGACAATTAAAATTTATGTTTTGCAATCATATTTTAAAATTGAAGAGTAAAAATACTCCCCTCTCTGGCCCTCTAGTGAGGTACTGCCTTATTCAGTATTTAATCCCTGTACTTCCTTGAGACAGGAAATGAGTAAAAAATATATATACTTGTATTTTTTTTTTTATGTTGACTCTGAAATACGTTATTATGATTTTCACAACTCCTGGAGTCAGTAAATGTTACCAGTCAACCATGGTGACTGCCGAATGATTTGAACATGACTGTTTCGTATATTTTTAGACAATGGCTTTGATATTTCAGTATTGAATGAAAATGAGTAAATATTTTAATTTGATTTTTTGTCCTTTAACATCTATTCAGATATTCACTTTCAGTACAATGGATTTTTGTATGGAGTCCTTTTGTTGTCAATTGTCAGAGTTTATGAGGTAAGAACTTGTACAACACTGTCCCCAGTGGCAAAGTGGTTGAGTGTCAGCCTCAGGAGTGGAAGGTTGTGGGTTCAATTCCCTGCCGCGACATACCAAGGTCATAAAAAATAGTACTGGTATAGCTCCTTTGCTTAGCTCTCCACATATAAGGGTAGTTCCAGGACTGGTTGGCTCGGTGTCTGGATAATGTGACTAGGTGTGGTATCATGTAACATTTCTATGGCGTGATACTGCAGTGTGGCAGCACTATAACTGTCTCAAGAAGACATCATCTCCAAATGACTGAAATACTGTCAGTTGGATGTTAAGCCCAACAAACAAACATAAGAACTGGTTCAAAACATTCTTTGAAATATATATGTTTTGAGAAGTCTCTAAACGCATAATTTTGAGATTTGAGTACAAACATCCCATGTAGCTGGTGCAAAAAAAAGATGTCTCATCATGCTGTATTTTTTTTCTTTTGCTACTATGAACACAGATAGCATTATTCTTAGATTTGTAATTGGTATAAAAGTCCACTGTGCACAGAGAAATATAATACTGTTCAAATCTTGGCCTCCAAATCTTGAATGTGTTGATTGATGCCATGTAGATTCAACACAGCCACTACCTCATGTAGAAGTGTTTTGTAAATTGGCAAACAGAGCAGACTCTGATATCTCTTATCAGGATCAACCCTAGCTGTTTTCACATACAATGTTGAAACTCACATTCTACACAGTCTGCTTGGCAAGAAAAAGCCATTGTTTATTGATTAAAGTCAACTAATACATTTATTTAAATTTGTACATGAATATTCATGAGGTAAGGATTGAATGAATCTGCATGGTAAAACCAACCTTCTGTTGTTCACTCCAGTATCTGATTGTGTATTGTACAGGAGAGGTTCTTGTCCGCTGGGTTCTGGTTTGCCGTTCTCCTGAATCTGAAGCACATTTATCTGTATATTGCACCTGCCTACTTCATCTACATGCTTAGATGTTACGTCTTCCGCAGCAACACAGGTGGGTGAAAACATTTATCTTATTGTTACATCTGTATTTAATAAAAGGAATAAGACGCAAGTTCTTCCTATCAAGATGCGTTAAAGTCTTAATGGGCTTTACAGTGTTCATTGTCAGATTTTACTGCCTTCATTGTGTACCAACAACTCTGATGTGCACCGTAAAGATAAATTGATGGATAGATTTCCTTGTGTGTAAAGGTCAAGGAAAATCCCTGCTAAAATATAGCATAGTCCAAATTGTTTGTCTGTGCAGTAAAGGATTAATATAGTTGTAATTTGAGCTTAATTCTTTTTACATTGTTTGGGAAAAAATTCTATATAAATCTTGGGCTGGACCAGGTCCTTGTTCCTGGGACTTAATGGTGTTCAACATGAAATGACTATTTGAGTTTTGTCGTCGCCTTGACAGTATTTCAGCCATATAGCGACGTCCAGCTAATTACAGGTGGAGGAAGACCCTGAATGCACGGATACATCCGGGTAGAACCACCGACCTACCGCAAGCCATCTGGAAGGCTTCCTCACATGAAAATCCGAATGACTCTGCCGGGATTGGAACTCACGCAGTGAGGGGCTGAGTGAGTGTTTCAAAATGAAATGTTAAGTACAAACTGATAGTCAGTGTATAAAGCAGGACACTGTGTTAACCCTTTCCCTCTTATAGACTCATTTTGACGCACTCAATAGGTACCACATAAAGCCTGATCTGCAGAAAACCACAGTTAAAGCTTACCAAATTTAATTGCAAATTCCTCATTTCCAGACCACTGAGGAGCAGCGAACAGCATAAAACCTGATCAGCCTGCGAGTTACTCGCAGGCTGATCTGGTTTTATGTTGTTCGCATAGGTCTTTTCATGGTTTCCTCTATGAGGAAAGGGTTAAGACCTCTCTCCTGTTACAGATGGCAACATCAGGTGGCTGTCCTTCTCTCCACTGAGACTGATAGGTCTGGGCATGGTAGTCATCTTTGTCTTCTTGTTCTCCTTCGGCCCTTTCATTATCTTGGTAAGTGTACTCTTAAAACATTTTTCATCATTTATAGAGGTTATAGTAAACAAATATTAAATCTAGAGATAATCAGTCTTTGTAGAGGAAGGTTTCAGTTATCAAAGGTATTAAGCATGTAATTGAACTTTCACTAAAATATGCAGTCCTAAATATTTGCTAAAGGTTGTTAAAAAAGAAGCTATTGACAGCAGGGTTCACATACATTTGCTGCAATTTTTCATTGGATGAACTGTTATGAGTAACTGATTTTGGAGCTCTAGTGTATTGTCAATTAACGGATGATAAAAGTCAGTGTAAAGAAATCATTAGAGCTAACCAATGATGTTTAGGCAAAACTTATTGCAAGCCTGTTGGAATGCTTCCTTACATGAATTATCAGTTCCTCACAATTATCTGTTCAGTTCCTCACATAAATTATCTGTTCCGCACATGAATTATCTGTTCCGCACATGAATTATCTGTTCCGCACATGAATTATCAGAATTACCCAGAATGACACTAAACCCCATAGAGGTGAAGAACGTATTGATGATAATACTGCCCAGCCATGGAGGCCTCAAGTATAAGGAAGAGAACACTTGCTTATGTATTTCAGGGTCAGGTACCTCAGGTGATTTCTCGTCTCTTCCCATTTAAACGAGGCCTCTGCCATGCCTACTGGGCACCAAACTTCTGGGCCCTGTACAACTTAGCGGATAAAGGAGCTGCAGTCATAGGTATTTCAGTATATGTATATGTAAAATGTTGGCAGTGAATGAATAAACAAGCACTCAAATATGATACATATATCAGTATTGACCCTGCTCCTCTATCAAGCATGTTTCAAATGTAAATATTAAAAATCGTCTAATTCATATATTGTTACTGTCTTTTGTGTCTGTGTTGTGTCTGTGCCTATAATATCTTGCTTTTTTATTTGGGGCATAATATCCTTCATTGACAAATATAACTCACTGTCAGTTGGTTCTTGGAGCAGAGTGGCAAAATGTTGTGAGTTCACACTCCCACACCCTCCCCCCCAGCTGTGACACGTGACATGCCAAAGTCATTAAAGTTGAATTGACATATCTCCCTTACCTTCTCTTTTTTGAAACATACTAGCCTCAGTACAAGTTGGCTGCTTAGTTTAGGTGTGAGCATATATTACAGTAGTACCAGGGCTGGTTGGCTCAGCGTCAGGATAATGTGACTGAGTGTTGTATCACACTACTTGTCTATGGCATGATGTTGCAGTGAGGTAACACTATGTTCAGTAAAGATAAAGTCCCCAAATGATTGCTGGATTGTGGTTTGTGGGACCAAGCAACTTTTATTGAATTATACTTCTTCAGTTAGACAGTAATATGCTAAAAATAAAGAAAAGAAAACATACAAAACCTAGACATACTATTCATTTTTTTTTTTTTTTTTTTTTCAGATTGTTTTTTTTTTTTTTTTTTTTTTTTTTTAACCTTTATTATCCCCGTCTTCTGATGGAAGTAGGTCGGGGAACCATCCTACTCACCACCTTACAATATCAAACTGCATATATCTACATATATAAATTTAACATATAATCATATAATTTTCATCATATAAAAACCACTAGAAATACAATTTTCTTTATACAGATTAAGTTTAGGGTCAGTAAAGGTTAAAAAATATTCTTGAAGAATAGGAAAAAGAAAAAAGAAATATCTACAGACAATCCCCTGAGTGTTCTATTAATTTATAAATGAAGGTTAATCTTCCTGCACACAATACCTAACAATTGCCCATTTGTCACTTTCTTTTTTATTTACTTCTGTTAATTTAAAAATATCCCAAGACAATCTTAAGTTCTTTTTAAAACCTAAAATGGAAGGAATTATTTCTTTCTTCTTGCACCAAAAAATATATTTTTTCATTTCTAAACTTATAGTATCAAATTTACAATCACTATCACATAAACCTAATAAATATTTATTTATTTATTTTATTTCTTATTTACTTTCTTACTTAAGTTACTCACAAATCTTATTAAAGGCTTTATTTTTCACAATCATAAAAAAGATGAATTATAGTTTCCTCGCAAACTTTACAAAATGTACATAAATTACTATTAACAATGTTCATTTTAAAAAGCAGTGAATTAGTTGGAAAAATTCTGTGAACTATTCTCGTTTGTAGCCATTGTAAATAAGTATCTTTCGTACATTTGTAAACGTTTCTGTATGTAATATTCCAATTAATTTCACAACTGTCATATATAGATATCAATTTTTCTTTGCTTGTGGGAATTTCATTGTTTTTTATTAAAATATTATATATAACTTATTTTCATCCGCTCTAGTTAGTATTGGATGCATATAACAATTTAGACAAGGATTATGACAGTTTAAATGTATGTTACTTTTTTTCATTGATTTAAACTTAGTTACAAATTTTTTCACAACATTTATAAGACCAAAAAATTTCCAGTAATTTATTTTTTTGCCAATTATATTTTCTATATGTGTTACATCTTCAAAATCACCATTATTGTTTATAATATCCTTAACATATCGAAGCCCTTTTTCATATAAATCAGGCATATAAATATAATTTGAATTTATCATAAAACTTTCATTATAAAACAATGGCATATTTAACAATTGATCAAAATTTTCAATTTTGAACTTATCAATATACAATATAATGATTTGAGGACATCAATCCAAAATTTATTTTGATAGCTTTTATAACATGAACACAAAAATGTTTTCCAGTGTTAAATATTTTACTCACATCAAACAAACATTCTACAAGTTTATAACATTTACTATTACTATTACATATCATACTTTTAAACCATTTTATTTTCATACTAATTTCATATTTCTCTATATCAATCATTCTCAAACCACCTTCATTATAATCTTTAATAAAAACTGAATTCTTTATTTTTGTTTTACCATCCCATACAAATTTGTTTAACATATCACTGAGATATTTCATAAATGTTTTTGTTGGAGAGGGTAAACTAATGAAAAGATTTGTAAGTAGTGGCACAAGTAAAGATTTTACAACAGTAATTCTTCTAGCGGTGTAAGTTTCCTTCTTTTCCAATAAGAAATAATTTTCTTCATTTTTTCTTCCTGCCTTTGATAATTTAATTGCTGTATTTTGTTTAGATCCACATCAAAATATATCCCTAGTAATTTAAATTGAGTTTCCCCCATGAAAGTTTCCATCTTGTTTTAATAGATCTCGTACTATACTTTAAAGAACCTATCCAAATGACTTTTGTTTTATCAAAATTGACATTTAATCCAGATATAATTGAAAAATATCTTAAAACATCTAAAACTGTATTCAAGGATTCGTCTGAACCGTCTAGAAATAATGATGTATCGTCAGCAAATTGTGACATAATATATTCTTCCCCTTTGATTTTTATCCCTCTAATACCATTTGAGTTTTTTATTTTGATTGATAAAATCTCTGCACACAGTATAAAAATATATGCCGATATAGGGTCCCCTTGTCTACAGCCTCTCTCTATAGTAAAAAAATCTGATAAAAAACCATTTAGTTGTACACATACTTCGGTATCATATAAAATTGAAAAAAGATAGGGTTTTCTCAATGAAATTAAATGATAAAGAATCAAATGCTTTTTCAAAATCAATAAGCATCACTAAACCAGGCATGTTATGGTCTTCACAGTATTTCATTATATCATAAACTAGTCTTGTATTTTCTCCTATAAATCTATCTTTTATAAAACCTGTTTGATCATTTGATATCAAGAATTTAAACTTTTTTCAATCTATTTGCTATACTACCTGAAGCTAATTTGTACAACACGTTTAACAAGGTAATAGGTCGCCAGTTTTTTAGAAACTGTTTTGGTTTATTTTCTTTTGGTATACATGTAATAGAACCCAATTTTATATTCCTAGAAAAAGAGTTTGAAACAAAAGCATGGTTTAATGCTCTAACAACAAATTTTCCTATTTTATTCCAAAAAACTTTATAAAAATTACTAGTAAAACCATCACAGCCAGGACTTTTGTCATTCTTCATGTTTTTTAAAGTATTAGTTACTTCTGTATAACTTAACAATCCTTCTAGATTATTAACTTGATCAAGTTTTAATTTGTTGACAATACAATGATTTAACTCCCTTTCAAGATCAAAATCTTGAGTTATGTTTCTTTTACTAAATAATGATTTGTAAAAAACTGACGTTTCTTCTAATATGTCATTCTGGTTATAAATTTTTTTACCATCTTCTTTTTCAATATAAGAATAGACTTGCTAGAATATGTTGTTTTTTCTAAGTTACAGAAATATTAGTAACTTTTTCCCCATTTTCTATCCAATTTGATCTAGATCTTATAAAAGAACCCCTTAATTTATTATTTCTTAACTCTGTTAACTCATTTTGTAAAAATATTAACCTTTCTTTATTTTCATTTGTCAAGTTAGATTCTAATTCTAAAATCTCTGCTTCTAATTTTACTGAATATTTATTTTTTTTCCTTTACTTTATAACTTGAATAAGCAATAGTTTTGCCTCTAATTTCCATTAACAGTGTTTCTAGGAATAATTGATCATCAATAATAAAATGTACATTGGATCTGTCTATATTGAGTACATGATCTAATGAATATATAGGTACACAATATTGTAATATAATATCATCAATTTTTTTATTTATACAGTTTATATAATCAATATCATTTAATAGTGTGTTGTTGAATTTCCATAACCCCTTCCCATGTTTAAAAGTCGAAAATGACATATCCAAAAACACCATAGAGTGATCAGACTTATAACTAATATCAATATCACAGTTTTTTAAGTAATCTTTTAAATTATCAGTTATTAAGAAGAAATCTAATCGTCCCTGCTGAAATGGTGAAAATCTTCTCCAAGTATATTTTTTTGTATCTCCGTGTATTTCTCTAAATGCATCTATCAAATTTCTATCATTCATCATTGATAACACAATATTTCTGGACTTTATGTTATGATTTGTTGACTTATAGTTATCGTAATCTATTAATGGATTAATCACAAGATTAAAATCACCACATATAATAAAACTACTGTTATCATCAAAAGTATCAATATTTCTTAATATTCTATTATAAAAACTTGGATCATCTTTATTTGGAGCATAAATATTTATTAAAATAAATTTTTTACACTACCAAATAATAAATTCTCATTCAAATAGAAGAAACATAACCTGATCACTTTACTGGTATTTGGTTTTATTTGTTCCATAGTTTTTTTCTATGAGAAATTGACACCTTCTGCATGTTACCAATGGCAACATCAGTGCTCCTTCTCCCATGAACGATATCGCATGGTATATCTTTTTCTTCTTTTTACAAACCTTTATTTCCTGTAGGTCATCAAAACATTTTTTCTCTTTAACATTATAGAAACAATATTAAATCTAGATAATCAGTCTTGTAGAGAAGCTTTCTTATAAAGTATTACATAAGAATTACTAAAATGATGAATCATTATTCCTGTGTTAAAGAAGAACTATGGAACAGTCCTACATTTGGAATTTTCATGGAAATACAGTTTGCTTATGTTTTAGTGTCAATGATTAGTATAGAGTAAACTTAAAAAATTAATTATAACAATATGTTTAGAAAAAAATGAACCTGTTAACTTCCTTACAAATTCAGTTCTCAAATCTATCGCATTCAGTATCCCACATGAATTATCTTCCGCACACTATTATCTGTTCGTACATGAATTATCAGAATTAAGTAATAACTAACCCATAATAAGAATGATTAATAATATTTTTGCCTGGAGTCAAGTTAAGGAACAGACATGTTATTCATCAGGGTCAACCTCAGTCCGCCTTCCATTTGAACGGTTCATGGCCTAGGGCACCAAACTTTGGCCACAATCTCTACGTTAAGACTGCTCATGTCATTCGCATTATCATGTAATGTCAGTATGTCAAGCATAAAATGATTTATAGTATCATTCTCCTCTATAAGCATTTTCAAATGTAATATTAAGAACAAAACCTATCAAATATGTTTGTCTTTTATGGTGTTTGGTCTGCCTATAATCTGCTTTGTATTTGGGGCATAATACCTTCCGGGGAGCAAATTAATTCACTGTCAGTGGTTTTGAACCCATGAGTGGCAAAATTTATGTGATTCATCCCCTCCCCCTTACTGTAATGAACTATGCCAAGTCATTAATTAATTGAATATTTTACTTCTTTTTTTAAACATACACCTCATACTTCTGCTTAGTTTAGGTGTGAGCATATGTACGGGTAAGTACCAGAGTTTGTGCGGCAATTGTACTGTGCGTTTGGATCCTTACTTGTTTGGCTGATGTTGCATGAGGTAATACTCTGTTCATAAAGATAAAATCCCCAATGTTGCTGATTGTGGTTGTGGGAAAAATTTTTGAATTCATACTTCTTCGTTGAAGTGTTATGCTAAAAAAAAGGAAAGAAATTGATCCAACCTGTGACATCCAGATTTGTAAATGTCTTGTTTTATTAGCATTAGGAAATGATTCCAAATGGTTTAGTGATTATCAGGAACATGACTGGTAAGTGTATATGCAAGGAATACACATGACTGGTTGTGGTTTCATTGCCAAATACATCACTGTTCGTTTATCCAGAACCATGCTGGTTTCCATGTTGTATTGTCAGAAACATTGTATCATTCCTTATAATGATTTTGTGTGTTAACCGGAATAATCATTAAATTGTGCTTTGTCAAGCATATTATGGTGTTTGGTTATGCCAATTAGATGACAGGTGTGATAAAGTCAGACTAACTGCCCTGGGGTGTATACATGATAATATGGTTATGGGGTTTGAACCCAATACAGAATTTAATAGTTATTATCTATTATAAACATGACTGTCAAGTTTGATATTAATAAATTTGTTTCTATTTAATACTGATAACATTCACCTGTGGTTATACTGGTGGTCAAGGGCCCCCTGGATTTATGATGGCCATGTCCTGTTCGCTTTGGATAACATTTCTTGTTTGGGCATTATCCAGAAACAAACTCCTGTTATCATTCCATGGGTAATACACTGATGTTCTTGGTTTTATCGTTAAAGCAGGTTTGTTTAATGTACAGTACAACTTGTCCTGTGTTGAGTGTTTGTAACCATAAACTGAAGAATGGTGTTGAATCCAGGTAATACCAATGTGAAATGGTTTGGTTTATTCAGGCAGCTTAGCCATTATATTCCAGAACATCGGTTTGTGTTATTCAGATAACATAACTGGTTCTGAGTGTTATCCAGGATAACATGATGTTGTGGTGTTTTGCCAGGAATAACATGACATGGTTGTGGTTTATGCCAGGATAACATGACTGGTTGTGTGTTATGCAGATAACTTGACTGTTGTGGCTTTATGCCAGGATAACATGGCTGGTTGTGGTGTTATATCAGCATAACATGACTGGTTGTGGTGTTATGCCAGGATAACATGACTGGTTGTGGTGTTATGCCAGGATAACATTACTGGTTGTGGTGTTATGACAGATAACATTCGGGTTGTGGTGTTATGCCCAGATAACATAACTGTTCAAGTGTTATACCAGGATAACATGACTGTTGTGGATTATTACCAGGATAACATGACTGTTGTGGCGTTATACCAGGATAACATGCATGGTTGTGGTATTATTGTCAGGATAACATGACTGGTTGTGGTGTTATTCCAGGATAACATGCATGGTTGTGGTATTATGTCAGTATAACATGACTGTTGTGGTGTTATGCCAGGATAACATGACTGGTTGTAGCATTATGTGAGGATAACATGGCTGGTTGTGGTAGGGTTTATATCACAGTGTGGCATTACTCTACTTGTATCATGTGAGTTCCCCAAATAACTGAAGTACTGATGGTGGGTTGTAAAAGCAAGTGAGCAAACAAATATTTTGATATGTAGGATACTTTGCTAGCAAACTGACTCTGTTTATGTACATCTTGTGTAAAGTGGCTTTTTATATCTTAACTTTTTGGGGTTGAAGGAAGACACAGATTTGCTTTGTCATTCTGTCTGTGTTTCTGTCCATTTCTGAGTCCAAAATCTTGTGTCAAAAACTCCAAGCGTATCTGTCTTTAATTGATAGTCCACTAGATGTGTTATTGTGCACCTGGGATTTGCTATAATGAAATTTTTCATTAAAGAAAAATAAAAACATTCTCTATAATTATTATTAACATTATTTTTTTTTAAGACCTCACTATAGCTTTTTCAGAAAATTCCATCCTTTAAATTGATAATTTCAGTTGCTTAATTGGATGGACCTTTACATTATGCAAGTGACCTTGTGATCTTGACCTTTGACTTAACTTTGATGAAAAGGAGCATACAGACAGGTTTACCTTTTGGTTAACCCTTTCCCTCATATAGACTCATTTTGACGCACTCACTAGGTACCACATAAAGCCTGATCTGCAGAAAACCTCAGTTAAACCTTACCAAATTTAATTATAAAATCCTCATTCAGACACTGAGGACAGCGAACAGCATAAAACCAGATAGCCTGCGAGTTACTCGCAGGCTGATCTGGTTTTATGCTGTTCGCATAGGTCTTTTCATGGTTTCCTCTATGAGGGAAAGGGTTAATCTGCTGTAACCTCTATGTACTTCATTGGATTGCTTCAATGTTTTGACTGTTGAGTTGCTGAAGTGGATGGACCTCTTCATTATGCAGTTGACCTTGACCTTTGACCTTCTTTTGATAAATAAGCCTGAAATAAACACATCCATAATACCATCGGCTTTTGTCTATTTTATGGGATCAACTCAAATTGCTTTCATTAGATATTAGAAAATAAAAATTGGTTTATGAATTACGACCACTCAGGGGAAAATGTAACTTAATGCCTTTTATTTCTACCCATTATCTTACTTAATCTCTTTCTTTCCTCATTCATTTCTTAATAAAAAATCTCCTAGTAAACAGAAAAGCAGAGCTTGAAATTTTTTAGCGCAATACATAAAATGCCTTATGATAGCAGTTTAATATTATGTTATGAGAGAACATAATTAGAGCAGTTATTATTTCAAGCAGTATTTCTAACAGGTGGTAAGAAATAAATTGAAGCAATTAATTCCTATTTTTTCTTTCCTTAGGTTTCTTTTCACTTTTTGAAGCAGAGGCTTAACTGAAATCATATTTTATATCCCACCCTGTCACATTTTTTGCTTATTCTCTACAGACCATGCTATTATTAAGAGTTTTCATCATTTATAGCAATTTCTCTTATTTGATTTGCAACCAATGAAAGTAGAAACATCGATCACTTAATGAAGATATGTATTTAAATTAAGAAAGTAAATTAAGGAATGGAATCAACTCATTAAACATGAATTACTGGATGCTAAGGAAACTTTTAATTTTCACCAATTTAAAAAATTTAAACATTTATAAAATATCTAAATAAACAAAATTTCAATGTAAATCATTTCATTTACTTGCTCTGCTCCATGGAAACGGTTCCTATATTGGACCAGTACTTCGTGCCTGAGAAAGTTTTGTAATATGTCATCCCATTTTGGGATCCTACCCCCAACCTTTGGATCTGCAGTCAGTGAACACAACTGCTGGACCATGGCTCCCTTCAAAAGAAGTAGCAGTGATGTACTGATACCTTCACAATATTGTCACCAGATAAAATTATAAATCTGAAGTAGCATAATATTTCACCATTGGCCATAAAACAGTTCATCTCTCAGGTGTATCAACTACCTAAAGAAGGACAATCATCACTTTCTGTTTCAGCTTACTGGTCATAGAAAAGAAGAGAGATGCACAAGTATACCTTATTTTATCTACCATCGGACATTATTCATTATTTCCATTACTTTTCACACAGTTTGGTAAGTTGTTCAATTTCATTATAATCCTGCCATTACTCTAAGAGTAAATTATTCAAAATACTTAAGATATCACCATTTGTTCAGACATTTTAGTTCATCTTTGTGAATATTTTGGGGTGGTGTGTGTTAATAAAATCACTTTCACATTGGCAGCTAGATTAAGTTAAGACATACAGTCAAATCTCAATAATAAGACAACCTTTTGGGACTGCTCAGCTGTCAACTGGTCTTAATAATGAAGTGGTATGATAATTTAATTTCAATTAATAGGAAATATGGGAAAAAGGGTCCTTAAGATAGTGGTCTTAATAGCGAGATGGTCTTTATATTAAGGTGGTTTGAATATTAAGGTGGTCTTTATGAGGTTTTACTGTAACTGCAATTGTTGAAGTGTACTGATTTATCAGTCTAGTTTTCTACTAAGAGAGTTTCTGTTATTGGGTGAAATATTCTTGTGGTGGAGTTATTGCAATTTATTTTAAGTATTCAATTTTTACAGTGTTGAACTTTTGACCTTTTAAACTAGCAGTCATCCATTGATTTGTTGTTGTATAAAGTTTGTTATCCTGTTACAAAAACATTTTGCATAAATTTATTATCCTGTGACAGAAACATTATGCATAAATTTGTTATCCTGTTACAAAACATTTTGCATAAATTTATTATCCTGTGACAGAAACATTATGCATAAATTTGTTATCCTGTTACAAAAACATTTTGCATGAATTTATTATCCTGTGACAAAAACATTGTTATATAAATTTATTATTCTGTTACAGAAACATTTTGCATAAATTTATTATCCTGTGACAGAAACATTGTTATATAAATTTGTTATCCTGTTACAAAAACATTTTGCATAAATTTATTATCCTGTAACAGAAACATTGTTATATAAATTTATTATCCTGTGACAGAAACATTATGCATAAATTTATTATCCTGTGACAGAAACATTTTGCATAAATTTATTATTCTGTGACAGAAACATTTTGCATAAATTTATTATCCTTTGACAGAAACATTTTTGTATAAATTTGTTATCCTGTTACAAAAACATTTTGCATAAATTTATTATCCTGTGACAGAAACATTGTCCTGTGACAGAAACATTGTTGTATAGATTTATTATTCTGTTACAGAAACATTGTTACATAAATTTATTATCCTGTGACAGAAACATTGTCCTGTGACAGAAACATTGTTGTATAATTTATTATTCTGTTACAGAAACATTAATCAAGTGTGCCTTCTCATCCTGAGTACATTGTACGCATTTACAAGTCTCTCAAATATATACAGGTAAGATCTTTCTGTTTTGAATTTGCTTATAACTCATCATACCCTGTTTCCCAGCTTCATGTAGTGCAGAGGAGGCTACAAAGAAACCATGCACATTGTCCTATTGTGTCCAGTTTACAAACAATTTATTCATTATCATATTGCTGTATGAAGAATATTTAACATGGGTATTAATAATTTAACATGGGCATTAGTAGCATTAAGTGATAGCTGTAGTTTCCTTTGTGAAATGAAAGTTGCTTAAAGTAATACTTCTTGACAGCTCAGTGGGACCAGGTTTTAGTTCCTGGAAAGGTCGTGAAAGGTTAAATACTGTCGCCAGCGGGTAGCAAACTTACAATCATCTGATCAGTGGCCTTGAACGTCTAATGAGTTTTATTATTTACTGATTCATCATCTTCAAGAATCTGATTTGTATTGATTTGTAATTGATTTGTAGCTATTAAAGGGGTTTGCAAAACTACTTTGGTGGATTTTTTTATATTATATTATTTGATATTCAGTCAGACTTGTCTCAAGCAACTATTTTGGAACCAGCATATATGGCCACTTAGTGTATTCATCAAATTTGATTCTGATACATTTTTTAAAATAATTTCATGTGTCAATTTGTTGAAAATAAATACATAATAAAAAAATAGATGTGTTTATTTCTATATTGGAAGGTATAATTTTGTGTGTTGAAAGGATTGATTTTTTAATCTCCAGGTTTGAGATTCATGTGATGTGGTATGGCACTAAAATGGTCTGATTGTTGGGCTTACTGTCCTTTTAAAATTGGCATCTTAGTTTATGATTGTCATCCCCTGTAGATTTTGACGGAAGAATTTTTATAAATGTGTTTTGGCTTCTAGCAAAGTGATCAAATTGATATAAAATTACACAGACATACAAGAAATAAATAATGAAAATAGCCCTTTTAGAACTAGTGCCTATTTGGGGAGTATCCATCAATTCTTCCAAGTCTCTTGTCAACTATATTTTTCATTTGAGGCTTTTATTTCTGTGTAAATTGTTGTTTTTTTCTGACAGCAGGGGTGTATGATTTATGATGTTTTTCATGGCTGTCCCTTCATCATTTCAAAATACAACAGCTTTCTGTCCTGTTTTTTTTCTACTTGCTTGTAGATATTTAGCTTACTTTTGTCATGTAGACAATCTATGAACAGTAACATATCTAGTTTACCTTCATTCATTTTTGACAGAGTTACAGCCCTTGGACTAAAACAAATTCTAAAATATGCAGGTTTTCAGAACCTTTTTTTTTACTTATTTGTGCAGTTTGGTAAATAAGTGTATTGCATTGAGTTACAGATAGAGTTAGAATCTCATCCTCTTGATTGCAGGTTTTTGCCAGAATTACCGTCAATTATTGTGGAGGATTTCTGCTGCCTATTCTATTCCAGGCATTTTGTTTGTATCAGCTCATATAGTTTTGTTATATACTTATTTGCCAATGTGTCAGTTTGCTTTTTCTTGATGCGAAATAACTAAGATAAGTGATAAAAAAGTCAATGAGGACAGTTGAAATGATTATTTATTCAGGCTATTAATTGTAAAAAAGGTATTTGATTTCTAGCACTGCAAAAGCATAAAAGATTAAGTTTTGCTGATTTAATTGTCTTCTTTGCTCCTGGATTTATAATATAAATCCTTTTTTATTTTCAGGGAAAAAGAATCATTGTTTTTTTATTTAATAAGTTCTACATATATTTATTGTGTGTGGTGGAAACTATCATACACTAAAAAATAAAAATAAAAAACCTTACAAAGGACTTTTGCATTGAGACCTAAACACATAAATTCATAAAAACAAGATAATTAACAACAACAACAACAAAAATCCCCTCACATAATTATGTAATACATGTACTTTATTGTACAGACAACACATGTTCGTTAAAATAAGCTAAAAGCATTTCTATGTCTGAACATTTTTACTATTTTGCCTTCTCATTTAACATGTTCTTTTTCTCATTCGCCACAATACAAGAATAAATGAGAATTGTAAGCAATCACATGTATCAGGATGACATCTGAAAGAAACACTTCAAATTTTAATTAAAAGTATTAAATTTTGTTTACTATATAAAACAAAATTACCATACCTTAACTCTCTATATAGATCTTAACTCTGGAATAACAAACATGGTGGTTTTTCCAAAGTTCATATAGGTAAAAATAGATTTTAACCATTAGAAATGAACATAGGTCCACAAATAAAAATAATAGAATTACTCTTTTACTGCATGCTTTTCAGCAACAATTACATGAACACCTTTTTTGTACCTATATCCTCTGTTATGTACATGTAGATGTGTCTTGACACATTTGTAAACAGAGCAGGCCCAAACATACAGCTCCTGAATACAATATTGTGGTTTTGATACTCCAGTCTACATGGCAAAGAAATAACATCGATTCACATGCTATTTAATGTTTAATAAATTGATATATATCAAGTAATAAGTTTGTACATGACTATCCCTGAGGTAAAGGGTTAACAAGTTTTTTCAGTAGACCCATTTACCCATGGTAGATGGTATTCAACCCGAAAATTTTGTCTTTTACTTCTAAAACTAAAGAGACTCCTCCATGGTGGGTCCAAAAAAGGAAAATTAGTTAATGTGCCTCCCATTCCAAAATAAATGTGAATGCTGTTCATTTTTCTTTATGCATGCTCTATACTGAGAGTTAAATTATTCAAATGAAATCAGTGTGTGAAACATAAACTGTTTAATTTGTTAAGAGTGTTCCTCAATTATATGAATGCAAAGAATTTCTGTTAGCACATTATATTCTGCAAACCAAAAAGGTTTCAAATTCCACTACTACACACTCTTTAATAAATAATTCATTCCAGTAGTTCTGACAAAAATGCTTTTTAGCTCACCTGAGCACTTGTGCTCGGGTGAGCTTTTGTGATCGCCTTTTGTCCGTCGTCCGTCGTCCGTCGTCAACAATTGCTTGTGAACACTCTAGAGGCCACAAATTTGGCCCAATCTTCATCAAACTTAATCAGGATGTTTGTCTACATGATATCTCGGATGAGTTCGAAATTGGGTCATGTGGGGTCAAAAAGTAGGTCACTAGGTCAAATCCTAAGAAAAACCTTGTGAACTCTCTAGAGGCCACAGTTTTAGCCCAATCTTCAATAGATTTGGTCAGGATGTTTGTCTAATGATATAATGATGAGTTTGAAATGGTCATGGATCAATATGTAGGTCACTTAGTCAAATGTTAGAAAAACACTTTTAGATGCCAGATTTTTTGTCATTATGCCTAACACAGCCATCTTACTCAGGTGAGCGACACAGGGCCATCTTGGCCCTCTTGTTTTATTTAGCTCGATTATTCGAAGAATATGAGAGTTATTGTGGTCGCCCTTGAGTTGGCATTGCAGCTGTTGGTTAAAGTTTTGCATTCAAGTTACTATCAGCCTTATATAATAACCAATTATGGTATTGACTTGAAATTTTATGAATATGCTCAAGGGCATCAGACAACCAAGGTGGATAACTCTTGACTAAATTTGATTTAAATTATGACCTCTTTTTAATTTAGAAATTTTGGTAAAAGTTTTGCTTGCAATAGAAAATTTGGTTCAAGTTTTGCATGCAAGCTACTATCAGCCTTATATCTCCATAACCATTCATGGAATTGACTTGAAATGTTATTAATATGTTAAGGGGCATCAGACAACCAAGGTTGATAACTCTTGATGGAATATATTACAAATTATGGCCCCTTTATTAACTTAGAAATTTTGGTTAAAGTTTTGCATGCAAGGAATTTCATGCTTATATTTCAGTAATGATGAATGAAGTTTTAGTAAAGGTTTAGTCTTTTATTTTGTGATATATATATAAAGTATTATTAATTGTTTTTTATAGTGCAGTCACATATATGGAGTCATTATCATGCAGCAAATGTGCCTGTGAAATATTGTGTGAACATATAAATGATTTTTAGGCATTCAGTTTGTTATGGGGCATACGAAAACCAAGGAGGATATTTCTTAGACTGAATTTTATACAAATAATGGCCCTTTTCTAACTTGGATACCTGGTTAAAGTTTTGCATGCACAGTATCATTATGCTTATATCACAGTAATTATAGGCATGGGATTGATTTTAGATTTCATAAACCTATTTAAGGGTATTAGACTTATAATCAAAGTATATCATTTTTGACTATTATTATATACAGAGTATATGAAGAATTGAAATAGATTTTATTTTATTTACCAAAATGCATTTTGAATAGTCGAGCTTGCTGTCCTCAGACAGCTCTTGTTAAATCTGTTCTTTATGTGAAAAAAAAATGATTTAAAAGCATCCTGGTAAAATAATTTTCCATTATGTAAGTTATTTTATATAATGCACTGGAAACCCTCTGGTTTCTGATAATAATATCCCTATTTTTTATCCACATAGATTTGCTCTTAGGAAAACAACGTCATTTTTTTTTTTTGCCATACAGACCATATTTCAGTCAGGGAGAGTCAGTTTCAGTCTCAGTTTTAAGATCCCCTGCTGTTAATATTTCAAGTTAAAATGATTGTGGTGATATATCTTGTATCCCCAGACTGTAATTTGAATTTATGTTTAAAATACCAGACTGATAGAAAGTTGTGCTTTATATTTTACAATGTAATATTTTACACATGGGTATTATTTATATTTGATCATCTGTCAAGACTTGAGTGTTATTATTTTTATTATCTACATTATAATTTGATTCTTTTCATCTGAGGCTTGCAGTAGGTTGGTGGTTCTACCCAGATGCCTCAGTGCATTTGGGATCTTCCTCCACCTGTAATTAGCTGTGAGTGACGTTCACCCTATATGAAACTGAAACAACACTGTATGCAGTGACGGTTTATTCAGTGCAATGTTCTGTGTTTTCTCAACTTAAACTATTACTAGTTATAGCATATGTGTGTCTTTGGCCTATACGTATTATGAAATAGACTCTATTTCTTGATACATGAGTAGCATACCAAGCTGGCTATAAATTATGATATTAATACAGCTGCATCACAATGTGAAATAGGGTCTAAAAGGAATCCTGACATGTTGTCCTATTGCAGAGTCATAGCCATGCAGCAGGGCTATAAATCATCTTCTAGTTATAGTATTTTGTCAGTCTTACTCGAGATTTTAAAAATGATTTTTTTTGTTGCTTATTATTATGTTATATTTAAGTCAGATAGAATGCAGTTTATTGATGACTTTTATTTAATGGAACTATTTTTACTGCATATGAAAACTTGAATGTGTATTTATTCTGCAGAATGTTCAACTTTTAGGAGAAATATTGGGAGAGAAAGCAATTTTCTGTGGAATTTTGTCATATCAAACAAATCTTGCGTTCTTTGTCATCTCTAATTACCCTTTGTTAATGGATTTGATGTGGAAAATTGTTTAGTAAAAGATTTCTGGAGATGACAGCTTATGTCAGGTCCTTGTTAGTTACGAATTAGTATGCAATGTCTCTCAGGATTAAAATGCTTTGTGAATTTTCTCAATGTGATATGGTACCTGTCATTTTCAGCTATTTTTTATTTTGATAACCTGTCAGATTTTGTTACAATCAGACGTGACTCAGGGAGCATTCTAGCAAGCAGACAAAATGCAGACAAAATTGTGGTAAAAGTAAAAAGATGAGTAATGTAGAGGCGTTTGAACACAGTATTAGACCAAACTATGACCAATTTTAGTAACCAAAATATGTATAGTTTTCAAATAAAATTAGTCACAAAATGAACAATGTGGTATGGCATCTTCCCTCTCCTCTCATAAAAAACTAATTCTTTGTACTGGTTTTCATACAGTATGTCTTACTTATATTTCCATTATTCTATTATTTACACATTCAGCAAACATTATCAGTATACTTTAATTCTTGCAGAATACCCTGGGGGCCGGCCTCGCTACCTCTCCTCTCCACGCTGGAGTCTGTATATATTCTAGGCATCCTACCTCTAGAGCTGTACAACAGTGTAGGGCATGCCCTCCTGGGCCTCGCCCCAGGACTGCCCTTCCTGCCCCTCCTCCTGACCTCGGTTTACTGCGCGGTGGGCGTCACCTACTGCTGGCTCCGGTTCTACTGGATTACGTACCAGGACCGGCCCAAGTACGACAAACAGAACTGAGAAGATGGGCTGGTACTGTTACATAAGTGAAGTCATGTCATGAGTAACTCGCAGGCTGATCAGGTTTTATGATGTTCGCTGCTCCTCAGTGGTCTGGAAATGAGGACTTTATAATTAAATTTGGTAAGGTTTAACTGTGGTTTTCTGCAAATCAGGCTTTATGTGGTACCTACTGAGTGCGTCAAAATGAGTCTATATGAGGGAAAGGGTTAAACGGAGTTTTGATATTCGCGCCATCTCTTATGTAAAATTGTATGAATTCAACAGCTACCATAGTAATAATGAATGGAGTTATAGTAAAAGTTTAGTCATATATGTGAAGTCATGTGAATATAAGTTACTTAGTGCTGACATTTTGATGACAGTATAGTCACATATATTTAAAATCATGTGAATGAGTTTTGATTATAGTGCAGTCACATATATGGAGTCATTATCATGCAGCAAATGTGCCTGTAATATATTTTGTGAAGATATAAATAATTTTTTGCATTCCGTGACATGGATTTAGTCTTTTGAAGTCACATATGTGATCTTGTTGGTATATAATGAAACAGATATGATGTAATGCATTTAATGCATTATATAGGGTCTCGTTTTGCAATGGAGCATGATTAATAGCAGTAATCTATAATATACTTAGTAAAAGGTCTGTCTATAGATTATTCACATTTCATGGATAAGAAATATCTAAAATAAATGCACCACATTAATTTTGTCAAGATTTTCGTTCTTACTGTACATGAGATATATATTTTTAAACAGTGTGGTCATATGTGAGAATTTGTAATCAAGGAACATTTCTGATAGAGACATTACTGTTAAGAGTATGTGTGAAATATTTTAGTTTCATTAAAAAGTCAGGGTCTGTATAGTTATACAGAAATGTACACATTCATATGGCATCTAAGATATGCATTCCTTTCATTGTATTTATAACTGCTGTTTAACCCTTTCCCTCATAGAGGAAACCATGAAAAGACCTATGCAAACTGCATAAAACCAGATCAGCCTGCGAGTAACTCGTAGGCTGATCAGGTTTTATGCTGTTCGCTGCTCCTCAGTGGTCTGGAAATGAAGATTTTATAATTAAATTTGGTAAGGTTTAACTGTGGTTTTCTGCAGATCAGGCTTTATGTGAGGGCGTCAAAATGAGTCTATATGAGGGAAAGGGTTAATAGATATATATGTATAATGTAACAGCAGAACAACTGTTTTATCCTTGCTTCACAGAAGTGGGGCTGTAAAGGAATCATGTTTATCCTGCCCTGTCCTACACTCACATTACTTGAAGTCAAGGTGGATTCAGGGGTATTAATCACCTTTAGTGATAGCTCCAGGTTATGTATGTGGAATTATTTGTTACACAATCAGATGTCTAATAAATACGTTTCAAGGATAATTATCCATTTTTTTTTCATTTTTGTGTACCTATTAATTTGTAGCCAAAATAAGTAAACTTAAAAGTTTTTTTAATTTTTTAATTTTTAAAATTGAAAAAAAGTCAATGATATAAACCAATTTTGATTGTAATATACCCATTCCAATTAAGGACTTGCTGGCAATTCATGAGGACAGTATAACTTGTTTATGTTAGGGATATTGCTGTATAGTAAACTTCACTTATGAGAAACACAGTTATAAGGAATTCTCAGTTATTTTGAAAAAAAATGTCATGTCCTGAATTGCCCCCTCCATTCTATATGAAAAAAGTACTTTTATAATGAATTTGATTACAGCAAGTATCAGCTATAGTGAACAATTTAATCCCTATTAACCATTTCTCAGTGTTTTATTCACTTAAAAAGAATTGCTTTCACATGTGAAAACCACCGACCATGATACGGTCATCATTGCAAGTGACTTCTTGTCCACACCAGCAAGTTACAGGTAAATCCCCATAGTGCCTGTGTATGTTGGTTTTTTAGCTCAACTGAGCACAACGTGCTCAAGGTGATCTTTTGTGATTGCCGTCGTCTGTCGTGCATCGTCAACAATTTGGCTTGTTAACACTCTAGAGGCCATACTTTTGGCCAATCTTCATGAAACTTTGTCAGAATGTTTGTCTCCATAAAATCTTGAACAGGTTTGAATTTGGGTCATGTGGGGTCAAAAAGTAGGTGACAGGTCAAATCTTAGAAAAATCTTGTTAACACTCTAGAGGCCACATTATTGGCCCAATCTTCATGAAACTTGGTCAGAATGTTTTTCTCCATAAAATCTTGGACATGTTCGATGATGAACTACTTTTTTACCCCCATGTGACCCAGTTTTGAACTCATCTGAGATTTGATGTAAACAAACATTCTGACCAAGTTACAAGGAGGTTAGGCCAAAAATGTTGCTTCTAGAGTGGTCATAAGGTTTTACTAAGATTTACCCAGGTGACCTACTTTTTGACCCATGTAACCCATGTTCAAACTCCCGGGGAAAAGGCCTTTAAATTAAAAATTTTTAACAAAGCAGCTCAAGCGTGTATAAAAGTTTTTTCTAATATTTGAGCTGATTACCTAGATTTTGACCCCATGTGACCCAATTTCAGACTTATCCAAGATATCATGTAGACAAACATCCTAACCAAATTATTGAAGATTGGGTTGAAAATTTGGCCTCTTGAGTGTTCACAAGGTTTTTCTAAGATTTGACCTGTTGACCTAGTTTTTTACCCCACCTGATCCAATTTCAAACTCATCTGAGATATCATGTAGACAAACATCCTGACCAAATATTATGAAGATTGGGCTAAATCTATGCCCTCTAGAGTGTTCACAAGTTGTTTTTTTTTTTTCAATTTTCTAAGATTTGACCTAGTTTTTGACCCCACATGGCCCAATTTCATACTCACCCTATATATCATGAAGACAAACATTCAGACCAATTTTCATGAAGATTGGGCAAAAACTGTGGCCTCTAGAGTGTTATCCAGCAATTGATGATGACGGATGACGATCAAAAGGCAGTCACAAAAGCTCATCCTGAGCACAAATGCTCAGGTGAGCTAAAAATCCATAAATTTATCCCAAGTGAATTTAACAATTTACCAGAATTGAGCCAAATCATGCAAATTAAGATACCTGCTAAATACTGTATTCAGGGTGGGGTGTGGAGGTACTGCCCTCTACTGTAATATGGACTGCACTGTTCCTCATTCCTTAATGTATCCTCTCACTGATAGTTTGGTGCTTAACAAAAAGATTCTCTATAACAATTTAATGTATGGAATTATATTTTGACCAATGAGATTGCAGTATTTTTCAAATTTTTCAAATTGTTTAACTCGTTGAACCACTTGGTTTAACGGGTAACCTAGTATATACGACCAATCTTTGTGCGCATGCCTGTAGAAGTGGACTTGGATAGTAACGTCAAAACATGATTTCATACATTAAGTAGGTTAATGTTTGTTATCGAGGATTTAACATGTTAAACTGCTCGAGCGGTTTAATTTGTTAAACCCTCGATAACAAACATTAACCTATGCTTAAACTTTACCACTTATAGATACGTTTTGACACATTGGCAAGCAGAGAAGACCCAGATCAGATAGCAGAAGAATTTACTGAAAGGGTCAAGCCTCAGTTGGAGGTCATGCAATACAGACAAACATATTGTATCTGAATTTCAAAGCACTGCATTTTAGTTTCAAGATTTAACTAAACTTTATTACAGCAATTTCATTTGGTGTCAATTGACATGGAATTAATGAAAATAACATCTGCACACCAGTATAACAAACACAACACAAAATGAGCAACACATGTCATCCAACACATCTAGGGACTTTCCTCCTCAGTAGTGTACCAATATATATATAGACCTTCCTATTCAACAAATGTTAATCAAATACCTTAAAATTCAAACCCCTGATATTCTCATTTTGAATAGATTTTTTTTTTCATCTCCCCAACCACCCCCACATGAGGAACAGTTAGCTCAAAAGTTAACCCTAGATAATGAAACATCTCAAATTCAGAAAAATCAACTCCAATCCAGATCTCCCCAATTTACTGGCCAAAAGAAAACGTGCATGTATGCATGCACATTGTAATTATAAGTCTATTCTTCCAGACTGGTCTACAATTTCTTATAAAATTAATAATTGTGGTGACACAAACTTTGAGAAACAGGCCTGACCCTACTGGGTCTATCTCCAAATTAAACTGAGGACTTTCTACTGGCCTTGGCTTATCTGACATAAAGATGGGACAGTTATTTATGTAACTTGTCAAAAACATCACAAACAAAAGACAAATTGTCTTCATAGACTAGCTCTTGTCAGTAAACCCATAATCAATCTGTTCCTAATGACAAGATCTAAGCGGCTGTGTGCACACCAGTCTGTTTATGAAGTAAGAATATTGTGGCATTCTTCTTTGGGCAACTACCAGAATTTGGAATATAAATGATGACAGAAACGTGTCCAGAGAAGGATATTGGAAAAATGGTAAGAAGTGCATATGGAAATCAGCTTTATATATGAAAGAATGAAGTGATATGACACTTGGCAGTCTGTAGTGTGACTTAATACCAGTCGGAGTCTCTCGGATTGTGACAATTGCTTTTAGCAATGACGGCTGAAATCAACTTTCATTGGGTTATGTTCCTTCAAATACAGATAACAAGAATGTTCTCTGGAACACGTGTGTCACCTGCTGCATGACGAAAAAGTGTGACGGTCAGACAGACGACGGAAAAGTGATCCCTTTGTGGGATTGATCAACTTCTGTTTTAATCTATTTCAAAATGAAGATGCTGTTGGTAGTATTATATTCCCCTTTCATACCATTATATGCGTCTGGGAAGGCTTAAATGTACCAGCATCCTACAGGTCATCCATACTCTCATCTGCAGTATCTCCATATAATGTATAAAATGGGTCAAGAATGGTGATACATGCATGTAATTTGGAGTTGTGTATTAAAAACCAACTGACCAGATTTATGCAGGTAAAGCAAAAATCCAAATTGTCATAAGACGATAAAAATGTCCGCATGTATTTGATAATGCCCTGAACTTGTACAGTATGGGCACAATAATATATATATTTATATACAGAAACACCACTCTATGGAAATCGTATCCATAGAAACAGGAAATTAAATGAATGAAAGAGTGAAATGTAATGCCTTATACATAACAACAAAGACAGTAAGGAAGGATAAATGACCCAGATACACAAACCTAAAACAATGATACAATAAATGATTTAATGTCAGAGGAAATAATACTAATACTAATTAACTGGTCAACACAATGATAAATTGATGTGACTTAATAATAATTTTTATAAAATGAAACAAATGATTGACAACATTTGATATATAGCTGATGAGAAACTCTGGGTTTTTTTAAAAGCAGAAAACCAAGAAGACACTGGAAGGAGCAGGCTGATCAGGGAGTACTCTGTTTGCCCACACAATATTGTAACTCAGATTATACAGTCTGTAAGGAAATGAAAAATCCATTCATATGCCATTTACAGTACCGAAAATCTATTTTCTTAAAGTCATAAATTCATACATGAATATTCATGAGGTAAAGTGTTAATTGATAATTACAATACTTTATATATAAATATGTTGTATATATATTACACTTTAACCCTTTCCCTCATAGAGGAAACCATGAAAAGACCTATGCAAACAGCATAAAACCAGATCAGCCTGTGAGTAACTCGCAGGCTGATCAGGTTTTATGCTGTTCGCTGCTCCTCAGTGGTCTTGAAATGAGGATTTTGTAATTAAATTTGGTAAGGTTTAACTATGGTTTTCTGCAGATCAGGCTTTATGTGGTACCTATTGAGGGCATCAAAATGAATCTATATGAGGGAAAGGGTTAAACAGTGATGTCTCTTAACAGTTAACCATCACAAATTATTCATAAAGAGGTTGAATATCTGTATACATCATTTATGACAATTCTGAGTCAAGTGATACAATTACTGTAGACTGTTACCCACAATTTTATATCAGGAATTGGCTAGATGAACATAAAAAAAAATCAAATTTGTGTTTTTGGAGTTTTTACCTTTAATTCATTTATCCTTACATTTTTTGTTTGAAATTATTTTTTTTTCTCTCATCTGTTATTTCAAAGGTGGCTGGCACATGTTGTAGATGACATCAAAACAGATTTAACACAAAACCTTGTATATAGACATACATACACTAACTTAGTGTACATAATCATGTCTATACAATCTAAAACACATGCCGGCCACCTATGAGTAATTAAAGGCCTATAACTCCTGTAATATCCTATCATGTGATTTGACAGACAGTTTAATATAAACAAGAGCACTGCATGTGGATGCCAAAGCTCATCTGTTAGGTTTTCTTTTTAAAGAGGGGAAGATAATTATTTCAAAATGAACCTAGATTTTCTTTTGAAAAAGGGGGAGATAAACACTGGCACTAGAACTGCATAATTCAATACGTATATTTGAATATATATTTTATTTATTTTTTTTTTTTTTTGGTTCTAGTGTATTTCAATATACAGTAGAACCAAAAAAAAAAAAATCTAAATATATTTATCAAATTGTGTGGTCCTAGTGCCAGTGGAGATAAATTTAAGTCAAAGTGGACCTAAGAGTTATGGCCCTTGATGAGAAGGTAGCAGTATATGTAGTATATCAAGTAAAATGCCAAATGGTTAACAGTTTAGTTATGGCCACAGTAAAAATTTATCAATGACACCAGAGTGATGACAATACCTTGACTTTTTTTTTTTTTTTTGAGAAACATACAAGCTAAAAGGCTGGTTAAATGTCCTGTTCTAAGGTCTGTTAGCACCTGAAATTTGATTTTTTATTGTTCCTTTGCCATGAAAACTTAACACATGTATAAAGTGGGAAAAAATGATAAAAATATGACATTTCCTTTAAAATTTGAGAAAAGAACTGGAAGAGCTATTAAATCTGTCTTGGTAAAATATATTTCCTGATTTTAATATCGATAAGATCTACAGGAATTTGAACCTGGAGGGCTGACCATAAAACTTCTCCACCTCCATATATAATTTGTAACTATATAGACTTAATATAGTATTGTGGTCAGCCCTCCATCTGTATACTGCATGATTCTTGTTTGTTTTGTTGTGTTTAAAGTCCCACTGACAGTATTTCAATCATTTGTTTATTTAAGACAGATATAGTGCTGCCACACTGCAGTATCACGCTGTAGACATGTGGCATGATACCACACCCAGTCACATTATCCTGACACCGGGCCAACCAGCTCTGGATCGACCCTTATATGCTGAACGCCAAGCAAGGGAGCACCAGTACCATTTTTATAACTTTCATATGTCAGGGCTGGATATGAAACCCAAACTCCTGCTCCAAGGCATCCTGATTAAAAATTTAAAAAATCACTCATAAAAAAAAGCAAAATCTGTGACCTGATTGAATTTACCCCTATATCTTTGTGAATGTAAAACCATTTCAGCCTGCAAAAAAAGTGGTCATTTTTTTCCTTGTTAAATCAACATCTCGGGTTACTGTTATATCTCGAGCAGTTGGAAATCTGATCGCAATGCTTATTATTCTTGTTATCCATCTCATTTGCAAGGCATTTTCAGGGATGTACTAATGTGAAGAAACATTTGTGTAACTGATAAGCACAAAAAGTTGAATAACCACTGCAGGTGGTTAAAACCTCTGCTATGCTTCCTTGAATCAACAATGTTATTTATTTATGTCATTTTTGTAAAACGCAATGTGATGCAAAGTGACAGGACGATGAATGTAATCCCTAAGTAGCCCTAATTTCACCTTGTGAAGCAGGGATGTAAGTATGAGACATGTTTTGATGAAAGAATGATACACACACACACACAACACATGAACATGGTGGGATTCGCACTTTACATGAACATGGTGGGATTAGCACCTTACATGCACATGGTGGATTCGCACTTTACATGAACATGGTGGGATTAGCACTTTACATGAACAATAGATCCTCTCTTTACCATGATGCCATTTACTGAATATCACATGAAAGAAAATATGGCCAACAATTCATTCTGAGACTGTCAAATAATTGATAATTCACATAGCTCTTCACATAAACCTACAAAGTTTCATATAAACTGCCTGGGGCTGTAATGTGACTGGTATTTCACATAACTTGGGAACCTGTTCAGACTTCACATAAACTGCCTGGGACTGTCATATGACTAGTTGTGCTCAAACATTGGAAGTTTATGAAGTGTCCAATCAAAGTTTAAACTCAGGAAAGTTCAGTTGTGCTTGTAGCACTTACTTTGAGGGGAAAAAATATCTTAGTACCCCCCACCCCCTATATATATATGTTTAAAAAATGACATATAAATATATATTTAAGTTGTGATAATGTATTTTGAAGTTGTTTTTAATGATCACGTTATCTTTTTTTTTTAACAAATACATTTCAATTACAGACTTGCAAAATAACCATAGCCATAGCAAAGTCTGGATAGCATATGTGGCATAAACCAACTGCCCATATGATCCACATAAGTTTGTTTAAACAAGTGTGTGATCAATGAGAATGTCCTATCAAACACCTGATGAAAAATCACACAAATTATATATACATGTATATCACATGCCTAAATCATAAATGGGACTGTTTGGACATCACTCATAAATAAATATTGAACATCTTTACATGACCCAATACCTGGCTGAGTTAATGCTGTTTATAATTGTGCTTCTTACACATTGTCACATGAATTTGATGAACTTGGTGGTGGGAAAAACTTTCTCAGATGAATTTTGATTGGTGGAAACAATGAACAGTCAAACACATGGTAAATCTTCTAACCCCCTCTTGTGTATCTTCACAAAATTTATACTTAGCCTGAAATTTCGAATACTTGGTAATTATACCTGGCCTGAAATTTTACATCTGGGTTAGTAAGCCTATGAAATTACACAACAAGATAAATATTACCTTGCTTGAAAGTTTACATACCAGGTTACTATATGCCTAGCCTATAAACTTCAATTTCTGACAATCACAAATATCAGGTAAGTTCTAACTAGTGATGTCACATTTGATGTGCAATTGTTTGGCTAATGACTTAATGATTAAATGAGGTTTATAAAATGAAACAATGATTGTCAAAAATATCCATAAGGCTTGTAGCAATTACATATGATTCAATTGCATGTAAAATATGTGTTGTATGACCAACATGCATGGTCACAAAACTAACATATCAATAAACATGGTCCATGGTGTCAAAATATCAATCTTAAAAAGACTGAAGCAGCCCCCAGAATAGGGTAGTACAATATTTACTTTCACTTAAGTTTCACAGGATTGTCACATGACTCCAAATGAGAATGGAGCAGGTTCAAGGTCTAACTTCACTAGTTAACACATGACTCAGATGTTCCTCCATGTGTGAGCTTAGCTGGTTTCCATACATCTGGTCCTACAGTATGGTGAACACATTTCACATGACACATATCACATGACACACACGTTTCACATGACTCAATTGTGTCACATGGTTAGGACTCTAAATGTGTCTAGATCTTCACTATGTGTTTCACATGACTTCAATGTGTCACATGGACAACACTCCATAGGTGATTGAAACCGGTTCACATAAGTCTGGATCAGTATCACATAAGTTTCAGATGACTCTATGTGTCATATTAAAATCAGCATCACATGACTGATGTGTCACATGGTTAAGACTCCAGATGTGACTGCAGCAGGTTTACGTAGGTCTGTTTCTGCTGAGTTGTCACAGCAAAATTGAGGGCCCATGTGATCACCTTCTGGACAAACTCCTTGCGTTCCACTGCCGATATATGGGATGAATGCTGGACCACAGTAAGGAGGCACTTTACTGAGGCAAGAGGGTTAGGGAACGGAGCCTGAAATGTAAGCAACATGCTTCAGATATTCTCAACTTCCATTAACAAGTAGAAACACATTCAATGCATCATTCCATGAACCTTTCCAATGTATATTCAAATCAATATATCAGATTATCCAGTAACTAAAATGGAATATCATCTGATCATTGGTTAACTTGGCTTACACAAAAGTTCCAAATCAATGGTAGCTTGCATCTCCACTGAAGTCTTTTGATGCATTTGATAGACTATGATTACAATTTGATGGATGGATTACCTTAAATTTTCACTTCAAAAGCTGGCAAAGTCCACTGATTTTTCTCCAAGGAAAGGAAGCAAATTATGCTTTCTAAACAACACTGAATAAGTAACTATGGAAAATCTTCATGGATACAGCCATTTTTATCTAATTAATTAGGCAAGTAATTAATGCAGCCTTGCAAGCTAAGAACATGTCTGCAAATTTTAATTGATTAAAATCAGTAATTTGGGTGAGTTGATTTTAATTAGATTAAATCTACTCCCAATATTCTAGGTAGTGTGCAGCAAGTTATCTTAACCCTTTCCCTCTTAGAGGAAACCATGAAAAGACCTATGTGAACAACATAAAACCAGATCAGCCTGCAAGTAACTCGCAGGCTGATCAGGTTTTATGCTGTTCGCTGCTCCTCAGTGGTCTGGAAATGAGGACTTTATAATTAAATTTGGAAGGTTTAACTTGGTTTTGGTTTGGCCTTTTAAATCTACTCCCAATATTCTAGGTAGTGTGCAGCAAGTCATCTTAAGATTCATGTTAATGAAATTGTCCAAAGTGAATCAAGCCCCTAGACAAAATTAGTGATTAAATGTTTTCTACAAACTTTCATTAGAGATGACTTACATATAATACATGTACCTATACAACATTAACTGTTACCTGAAAAAGACATGTTTTAAAATCTTTGCAAACAGGAGACCCCAACCAGAAGCTGTCTGATCAGGGTCTCCTCTGTTTTTAGCTCAGATTCTACACATGAATCTGCATGGCAAAGACAAGTCCAATGTTTTGTATACCATTAGAGGTTCAGTAAATTCATATTCACCAGATCATCGATTTATATGTAAATGACTAGACTTGACTATTTGAGTTTACTGTCGCTTCAACAGTATTTCAGTTATTTAGTGATGTCCAGCTCATTATAGGTGGAGGAAGACCCCAAATGCACGGAGGCATCCGGGTAGAACCACCGACCTACCGCAAGCTAGCTGGAAGGCTTCCTCACATGAAAACCCTAATGACCCTGCCGGGATTCGAACCCATGCGGTGAGGGGCTGAGTGAGTGTCATTATATGTAAATATTCATGGGGTAAAGGGTGACTGAGGAAAAAGAAGTTTATGTAAAAATTAGTTATTCAATTATCACTGAGATTATGATGTTTTTTCAAACCCTAATCTTAGAAGCTTCCACAAGTCAGCAAAGGCTTCAATGCCATCCAGTTTCACAGGAAACCTTACAAACTCTGATGAAATCATACACACAAGTGTCTTTCTGAATGAATCCTTATGATCAACCCAATCTTCTTTAATGTAGCTTGTAGCAAACTAGAAATTTCATAACCATACATATTTTTTGGCAGAGCTGTCTATTGTCAATCAAGGAAACAAAATTCCTATTTATTTGCTATGCATGTGTAATTGATCACCACAAGTAAAAGACAAGAGTATTTACTCTTACCCTTAGATTAAAATCATTATTTGAAAAAAAAAATCCCAAATTGCATATAAAAGAAATGGTAATTAATGGGAATATAACTCTACACTGCTACATCTGAACTGGATGCTAATATGTTACCTGTGTACTGTCCGGGCCTCTTTTCAGTTCATGCATCACATACTCCTGTTCTTCCTTCAACGTTGCCATGGTTACATATGGTTTGAAGTATTTCTGGTCCACTGGCATGGAGTACCACTCATCAGGCACATTGATATATTTGGCTGGATTCGTTATATTGGTCATATCCTTAATCCCACTGTCCTGCCGTGCATGGATGAATGGTTCGTCCTCAAACAGAATCTTCCGCGACTTCTGAAGCAGTTCGCAAGATGAGCAAATATCAAAAAGACTGGAAGTCATCTCCGTGTGACTGGACTCCATATGGTTGACATGAACGTCGCCTAAGTGTGGCACGTGAATATTCATCATATGTTCAAAATGATGACTCAGCACTGTGTGGCATATGTGTCCATCCATGTGACTGCCATGGTGCTCACAAACATGAATATCTGACCCCGATTGTCTCGGAGACTGGCCACCACTGGCAGTACATTTACAATCTGTTGCCATGGAAACGGCTCCTTCCAGTTCTGAATGTCCCTGAACTTCAGTATCTGCCTCCTTCTTCTCACTGTTTTCTGGTACTGTTTTAACAGTATCCTTACTAGAGTCAACCTTTTCACTTAGCTTATTGTCAGGATTATTGGTCTCTGCAAGAACTTCTGTCTCTCCGATCTCTGCTTCAAGGGGGTCCGGGGATTTAGAAGAATTCTTGGACAACAGGAGATGGGATATAGCCTTGTGAATGTAACCCAGGGTCTCTGTG